>MU868621.1:36359-58551 GCA_036418205.1 Ostertagia ostertagi
AATAAATAATAATAATAAATAATAATAATAATAATAATAATAATAATAATAATAATAATAATAATAATAATAATAATAATAATAATAATAATAATAATAATAATAATAATAATAATAATAATAATAATAATAATATATAATAATAATAATACTAATAATAATACTAATAATAATAATAATTACGTCTTTTGAATAACATTATTGACCTCTTTTGAATAAGAATGTCAGTTGTTCAACAAGATATAGTTACATACATACGTTACTATATTTGATATCCCATTTTGACTTGTCGGCTAAAAATAGAGTGGTATTCATTTTGTCGTCTTATTTATTCCCATCCCTGTGATTATGGGGCTTGAGACAGTTTCTGGCCATTCTTCACTTACGCAACAATTGACACATCTTACCCCATACTTGACCAAGCTCAAATTATATGTAACTGCTCTAAAATTCAAATGCAAAGCTAAACGGAAACATCCTACATATGAAGCGTAAGCAAAGACCCCTGCCCCTGCCTGCTACTACCAGCAAATAAGAGCCCATGTTGCGGTGAGCGGACGACTGCCTTTAGAAATTGGCTTACAACGATTCATTACTGAAACATCTATGCAATGTTTATTCAAGGGAAGAAAATGCATTATACAGCTACCAGATTTACATATGAAAGAAGATGTACTTAGTAAGTGCGTACGAAAGGTACATACACTGTATGATGCCATGCAGAAGGGAACGAAAATTTGATCAGCAGCTCTTAATGTTGACAGCTTCGCTTTTGAACAGAAGAAGAGGTGTGGAGGTCGCGTCATGTAGCTAATTCAGTGATCGTGTTCCTGAATCGTCATGAATCATGAAGCAAAATGGATTTAGCTGACGGCCATTCCACTCTGTTACAGATGTCTAGTGTGTACCACGAAAAAATGGGATGAGGACGTGAATTCTAGTGGGTATACTTTTGAAAACTAAAAAAACGAGATATTTAGCGATTTCCTGTGGCCGGAAACTGCGTCGAAGAAAATCGTGCCCATAACAGTTATGCTGTGTTACGAACAAAACACGGCTACAAGTGGGGCCAAGCGCGCATGCAGTTGCGTTAACGACTACACTTTCAAGTAATCGCCTCATGTTGAATTTAGCGGTCGCGGTGGCTGAGCGGTGCGGACGAGTTGGACACATCATGGTGGGAAAGCGTTGTCATGCGGTCCAAAGGAATTTCTGGCTAGTCAGAAAGAGGGTTTAGACTGCTCCTCAATGCTCTTCCAACCACGCCCAACTTGTCGCGCTTCTTAACTATTGCGACCGCTGCCTTTAAGTTACCTCCCAATCGCTGATTTACCATAGCTTTTCAGCCATGCGTACATAGAACGTGACTTTTCCGGCGGGAAAGCGAGAGGTGGGAGGGATGCCTGAATGAGGTAGCAGGACCTCCCGTCGCATAGTTGGTGGAGCAGGACTCATATTCTTTTCAAGGGAAGCTCAGGATCCCACTGATTTTCACAAGAATGCTGGGTTGTGAACAAAACTGAAAGGGAAAAGACTTCAAGGATAATGCAATGAGATAAAGAAATGGTTCGTTTCGCCTCCTACTCAGACGAACCATTGTATTCCATCAACCCTCTTGAGGCTCATCAGTGAGTAGAGGGTTGACGGAATCAAGGGGATGATAAAAGGTGTTAAAAAATTAACGGAGAATATATACAGACGTTAACTAGAAATCTTATGAAATGTAAGCTATAATACATTAGTGTATTAACATAAATGGATAAGACATGTAGGTGAGAACATTTTAGGTCCACTACTTTTTTCAAAATACTTAGTAGCTGACGTAACTCGTGTGGATTACTCCAGCCTTAGTTTGAAAATGCCATAGGCAGCACACTTACTATATTTATGGAAGGTAAATATAAGGATTAACCTGGATAAACTAACGAGTGATACTAACTACAAACTTAGAAATCTTTTTGAAACTACTTTGCATCCCATATTTATAGCTAATGAACTTGTTTTTATTATATATATTTGATAATCTGATTAACATATTAGATACAGCACGGATGATAGCTGATCCTCAAGCTTTATTGTGTGTACGAACTTGTAACATTTCACTTATTTTTGATACAAAAACCTCAAAAGTATACAGAAGTTATGTGAGATATCCTTAATGTTTCTGTATATATGACAGCTCCTTTAGTATTATTTGAAATATTAGTATCCCTATGTGGAAAGCGTATAACCTTGAAATTAAAGTCATCAGTTTTATTATAAAGTTCTGTATATATTCTGTCATTATTTACATAAATTCTCAAGTCTAGATAATTACTACAAGTGTCTATTGTATGTGTTTTTTTTTCAGTTCAAGTTTACTATTATACACTTTATTCAACTCTACTTCTAATAGAATTTCACATTGATTATGAATAATTAGACGAGTCATCCATATAACCTAAAATGCTATATAAAAACCTATGGATTCTTAAAATTTAAATCCTTAGGCTAACTTTGATTATACTCCATTACTCAGAAAGTGCTCATCTGGCTCAAGTAGAGGCTTGAAATATACCGCTTCCTTGTCGAGACACGCTTTTTCATAAAATTTTAAATTTCATTTTAAACTTTCGAGCAAATGTGACCCCCAAATGTGCAATAACTATTTGTAAGCAAAAAATCTATATAATATAGTAAATCTTTAATTTGATAGTATCTGTAATTTTTCTTGATGTCCTGTGCGTCGCTATAGAAAACATGATGTCCATTTGTGGCTATAAAACTTTTATTAGCGTTTTTAAAGCACAAATTAAGAAAGCTCTCTAATATTAGTGATAATTAAACTGTGTTCTAAATTAGTAAACATATCCGTAAAATCTGCTGTGTATATTTTTATATTGTTATAATGAATGTTGCTAAGATCTTGACTAATATTAATATTACTAATGGACCAAAATGTTTTTATTGTCCTATTCCTATCTTTTATAACTTTACAATAATTAATGAAATGTTTTTTTATATACGTAAATATGATGTGGAGTTCTTTCGCTAAAGATTTTACACTACTATTGCTAGCACCAGTTATAAATCTAAATTTGATAGGATTTTTATGTAGTTTAGGTAAAGCATAAATGATTGGTAATCCAGCATTAGATGATGTAGAAAACCATTATTTTCACAAAAAGTTTTATGCCTAGAAATCAAAGTGTCTACACTAAATTGTTGAACCAATTCGTAGGTATTTTTCGTGTCAACAAATTTACAACATTTTTCATAGTAATCATAAACGATACCCATTTCTTCCATAATAGTCATAAGATAATATTTTTTACAGACTATACCATAGTTATTACTAGCTTTATCTAATGGGCAAAATATAAAGTATTCCTGATATCTTCTAATGTCTTTGTATGGTATGTTCTCCTTATAATTTTTCATTCTACTGTGTGTTAATAAAGGTTTAATCTTTTTATGATAGCTTGAATAAAGATATCTTGTGATTGAGTCGACTTTATCCTTATTTATTTTATATTCGGTACGAAAAAATCTTATTGTCATATTGACAATTTCCTCGTACACTTTTTTAATTTTAAATCTGGAAACATCACATTCAATTCTATATTTAGTGCCTTTTTTTAATATATTCCTCAATCCACTATTACTTATTATATTCAAATCACCAGTAATAATATGTCCATATGTATTATATATAAAATCTTTGAAATAAGTATTTTCACATATACATTTACTAGTAATGATTTTAAATATTTCATTGTTATCAATATTTTTCAAAAACTTATTATAATTGTATATTTTGTTAGACAATGGTTGGTTATATTTATATACAATTCTAATAGGAACAAATTCCTTCTTGTTATTACTATCGTTATTACTATGAGTGTTATCGTTATTAAATATAATACGTTTGACATACTTATCATTTATAATTCTGTCAAAAGGCAAATGATCGTATATTCTATTATCATAAGTAATTGTAATATTATGGAATTTAACTAAAGGTTTTTTAACCACGGTAGAATTGTAATGGTAATGAGCCAATAAACATAGTGTTAAAAATCTTGCTTTTCTGCTTACTACTTGCAAAAAGTCTGGGTTGGAAGAGAGTTTAATCAAATTGAGAACTTCTACTTTTCGAAGTCTTTTGAACAATCTATAATATTCAATCGGTGTTAGCTCATCTCCTTTAACACCAATTTCTTCCAAAAATTCCGTATATGTATAAGTGTTTCGCTTATTCTTTTTATTTTTTCCTCGGTTAGCTCTATTTTTAATTATTCTTAATGAGAAAATAGGAGGTTTTTTATTAATCATCAAAGGATTATCCACATTTGTAATATTACCGTATCCCTTAATATTATCATTAAGACCAAAGGGGTAAGGAGTAATTAACAACTTTATCCAAAACAATTCCTTTTCCATTAATACAGCTTTATCATTAGTATTAATAGAGTCCAGGATAGTCACCGTTATACCTTTATCGCATCCATAAAAGTGATCGTATAACGGTGTATGTACCTTATGTGAGTAGATATTGTTTAAGTGTTGTTCGTTTATTCTAAGTTTAAGTTTTTGATAACTGCGAGAACTTGCGGCCAATACAGCATGTTAACAATCAAAAAAAGTCAAAATCCAACTGATTTCGGTCTCGTATATTGCCCTTATCTCTATTACTTAGGGCAGTAGATAGTTGCAAAATCGCTCGGATCTATTCCCTCTTCAATGGTATTGCACCAACATCGATTGAGATCCAGCAATCTCTCATTTCATGTAAAATCGTTAGCAGTAGCGTTCAGCAATTCTAGCGCGGGAGAACATTTCCAGATAAACAGGTGGAGTTTCTTTTGAATAACAGCCACTTTGATAATTCTAAAAAATTTTACAAATACAATTTAGCCATTATGTGCAGGATATTTTGGCACAGCCGAGTTGTAGTAGAAGATTGTCTAAACCTCCATGAAAATAGGAAGATAAACCTCCCTTCATTGGTCGTTCTCTGTTTGGTATGTGGACGTATTCTCCTTCCATTCCGAGTTCGTTGGGGATGTTGCGAATGCGTAGTGGCGACGGCAGTGCCAGATGGTGTGATAGCAGGTTTCTGCCCCCAGTGCGAGTACCAATTTTATGATTTTTGGTAGGAGCTTGGTTGACTTTGGTGAGATCCCATCTGGGATTCGACACTCAGACCGTGGGCATGATAAGTGAGTTAGACAAACTTGGCAGTGCACCACTTCCGCCTCTCGATCAGGGGTTTTGGTGCACCCCAAAAAGACACTCTACATTTTCATAAACGCTCACAACATCACTCAGTGCTCCGCTAACTTAATACATATACGTTCTCTAGACTGGCCCCAGGCCTAATTATTGTAGAAATGTAGCGGTCGTACAAATCACACACAGTAACGTTGCCCTATTGGGAGATTGGCAACATGTGAATTTCCATAGAGCTCAATCGACCGCTCCTCCGCCTCTGAAAATCGTGGACCATTATGGCGCTATCTGAAACGCTGGCCGGAAAAGGTCTTGCATATTTAAGCTAGTGTCCCTATGAAGCAATCTGTCAATGAACCGATTGAAGAATTTCGTCAGGCTGGAACGATTACGGTAGGCCTTCTTGAGCTCAACGGTGATGGAAGATGACGTCATATTTTGAGGACGGTGAGGGCAGTGAAGGAGGGCCTGCTTCTACTTATGGAGGACATCTAAGGAATATTTTGCCGTAAAACTTTCATTAACAGCGGCACCCTGTGCGACGAAAAGTTCGATGATGTGCGCCATGGGCAAAGTGTCTCTTTTTGGCCACCCCCTTTTTGGCTTTCAATAACTTTGTATTCAATAAGTTATAACGAGAATAACTTCCGCATAATTTCTCAGTGCTAGCTAACCTTCATCGTTAAAATTTGGGACACACATAGAAAGAAGTTTTACAGTATAGCACAGAGGGTTACTGATAGAAGCACGCAATGGGAACGATTGAAAACGCGTCAAGCCCCAATGCCGCCATTGGTCAGTGCTTACGTAAAGTCGTGAACATTATGCGGATCAGGGAATTTGGTCATTCTACTATTAAATTATGTTCGAGTAGAAAATTGGGAGCTCTCCTCGACATTGGGAAACACTTTCGATTATCTTGAAAATGTTCTTCCGAATCAGGCACGTACACATATGCAGGGGATTTGAAGACAGCTGAGTTGTAGGAAAAGCTCCTTAACGCCGATAAAAACAAAAAAATGCATCTTCGGCATGGTAGTTTAATTTTCAGGATGTACCACGCCCTCTATTTCATTCATAGTTGCATTTTAAATGCGATTTGACCTAAACAATAATTTTCGGAGCCACTGATATGCGACTCACTGCTTTCATCCACTTTATACGAGTACCAACTATTAGGTTGTTCGGAAAGTAATGCGGGTTTTCACCTCTATTTTTTAAAAAGGCATATCTCCACTCAAATTCAACATTTTCGATCGTAACAAAAACTGTTGGAAACTACTGATTTTTCTTAACAAAATGCCTCCTCTAATGTTACTCATACTCAGAAAAGGACGCTTCTGTGGGCGATCAAACCGTCGGAGGTCATTTTCACACTACCTTGGTTCTTAAGGCATTTCTTAACCAAGAAGTTATCAAGATGGTTGGAAAAACGAGCATTGGTGGGAAGAGGTCCAGTGAGTGCGTTGTGTGAGCGAAGCTTCGTAGCCAGTTTGTTCAATCCTTGCGAGGTCGTTTATGGGACGTGTGGCTGAGCGCCACCATGAAGGAGGGTTGTTTCACTTCTCTCGGTTGACGAACTTGGTGTTTCTAGAGCATCTCATCGGTATGCTGGAGAGACATTGGTGTTGTGTCAAATTCACCTGGTTCCCAAGAGGTGTGGTGCATCAGTCCCGTGGAAGACCGCCGAATGTTCAGCTCAACATTGACCTTCTACAATTTCGGCTTTAGAGAACTTTTTGAAGATTCATCGCGGTCCAACTATTGAAGAATGGCTTCCTCTAGTCGTAAAGAGTCCATTTCCCGTCGTAGATGACAATGCATTCCGAATACTGGTAGTTTTTGGCCCGTAAAATGGGTGGAAACGACACCTTAGAAAGACGGTTTCGCTGCTGCGCAGCCAGCTCATGCGGTAGTCCACCTGTTCAGCTTTTTCTTCACCACAGTTACTTCAGGAGCTGTGCTACTTCTCAATATACTTACTCCCAGTCCTACTGCTAACTATAGTGCAGTTGGTCCGAAATCCATCTTCTACGGGAACCTTCAGAAGGCCGTCGTCAACAGCGGAATCATGCTCATGACTCCCCTCACCTTCACGATGGAATTCTTCAAGACCAAAATATTGGAGCCATGCTGTGCTGCGCTTCTGAAGGTGCTTCCTTGGCCCCATCCTTCAGTGTTATTTCGACAGGTCTACGGAGCACTATGTCAGAGTTTCAGCACATCGAAGTAAACTTGCCAAACCACTGTCTTGACACCTTTAGTTCAAATCTATAAAAAACCCCCAAATAGCAAGCATATTGAAACTCAAATACACTGAAGGAAAGAAGATACAATAGGCTTGCCAATGATATATAGGGCTTCAGGTCTCAAATGAAATATCAGTATAAAATATTCAAGTATGCATGGCATCTCGAAACCCGCATTACTTTCCGAACAACCATATATAACCCTGGATGGGAAGTTTGGTTGGCTTTAAGGTGGAGTTTACGATCGGAAAGCATATTATATTAAGGTCGGGTTGGTCAGTGGTACCGAGATGAATAACAACAGGTGAAAACGGCCGATAACCCGAGAAATGGAGAATTGGGACCTCTTCCTTGCCCAGCAGTTGCATCTCCTCAGAAATGCGACTTTCATCGGCTCTGCTCTCCTCAATGTTGACGCTCTCTCTCTCTTTGCTCAACGGATAGAGTGGCTAACCAGTCGTCAGGCGTAACACACCGATGGCGCCGCGAAAAGGGTTATGCTAGATCTCCTCGGCTAACTTGTCGCTACGAATTGCGTGTCGTTCCGCAGTAGTGAATTTCGTGAAGGCATACAGACAGAACATCGACAGGCCGACAGACAGACAGACGAACCGCTTAATAGTAGGCAGGACTTAGTGATTTCCAATCCTTCGATAGTTTATAATTTCTGAGCTCTCCACTAGCCCAAGCGAATTATTAAAGTAAAGAAGCAGAAGTCAAATCAGCTCACGATAAGTATAAGCACACGACTTTCATGATATCGCATCCATCTTTGAGCGGGTAGAAAATGCCGTCGCATCCGTAAGTTGTACCATTACGAAGTTTTTTGACCTGAATGAATATGACTCGCCTTTTCCCAGCAACAGTGCGATAAAGTAATCTGTGAAAAGAGTGGGATAGCATAGATTTAGGTGAATGAATTACTTGCTTGTATATAGTTCAAATGTAAATTCCCAAGTTTAAGAAGAAGTCTTCTGATATTAGCTCTGCATTGACAGTTTTGGTATTCTATTCCATTCTATATGGTATATGCGTTTACAGCCTGAACGCTTACGGAGTGTGGAGGAGGGGGGTGCGGAGCAATAAATACACAATGTCCTCACACTTAAAGACAGAATTTGTGATGAAAAGGTAGCTCATCGGAAGCAATTGGAAAGAAGGGTAGAGGTGGCTAGTGGAGCAGTGATGAAGAAGAAACCATGTGAAACGGCCCGGAACCCGAGAAATGGGACCCCTTCCTTGCCCGTTGATTTGCGCATGACTCTCATCGCTGTGCCCTCTTCAACACTACGCTCTCTCTGCTATCTAATCACTCGCCACGTATAGACCTGCGGCGAGTGATTAGATAGTCGGTGGGCGTTCCGCGCCAACTGCGCCAAGTGAAGGCCATCTTAGATGGCCGCGGGCATATGCTTCGATGCGAATGTGTGTTGGCTCACACCTTGGGGAATCCTGTCTCTCAACTACGTGAATTACTCCCTCTTTGACCTTCGTTCTTATCGTGGAGTCCACCTTTAGACGAAAGAAGTCACACGTTACTGGATTGAAACCAAATGCTTATGAAATGAAAATGTAGAGCACATTTCATTTCACAAGCAGGCACTTTATAATAGCCTTCTACGTGGACGGCATCAGGAGAATCCAAAACGGGAAAATGGCGAGCTCAAGAGGTGCTCTCGACGGATCGTAGATAGACCATTACGACGTTTTCTGAGCGTTGGTGGTGAGATCGGAATGATCGGAGCTTATTTCTCTGAGATTCTATCCAGCACTAAGTCTAGCCAAGAAATTATGTAGCAGCTCAAAGGAGGATTTCACGATAAGAACGAAGGTTGAAGAGGTAAAAAAAATCGCCAGTGGAAAGACAGGCGGACCTCTTGAGGGTGCGGACTGACACGCAATTGGCAGCGAAAGGCTTTGACCTCGGCAATCAAGGCTCACTCTTGGCGCAGTGGCCGGTACGCCCACCGACTATCTAATCACTCGCCGCAGGTCTATACGCGGCGAGTGATTAGATAGCAGAGAGAGCGTTAGCGTTGAAGAGGGCACAACGATGAAGTCGCATCAATGCGGAAATCAACGGGCAAGGAAGGGTCCCATTTCTCGGGTTCTGGGCCGTTTCTCATGGTTTTCCTTCTTTCTTGAAGTGCTCGCGTACTGGCCGGACGCATAGTCGGTCGCGCGACAGCAGCGATGGCTGCTGTCCGCGCGACCGCGACTATGCCGTACGGCAGTTAGCTAATTTGAGTTGAGGTTGTTTTTAGCTGCGTAAAATTCCTGCCTTCAAGTTTTCAGCAAATGGGGGGGGGTCGGCTGGTCTCCTTTAGCTCAACCACGAGCTGATGACTTCATATAAATTGCTCACGACTGGCTGGCATACTACCCTCCCTGGTTTCACATCCTCTTTCCTATCTCTTGGTCTCAACGTGCTTGATCATACTATGTAGGCCACAGGAGGACAGAGCCTGTTTTATTCAATGCTCCGATGTGGAGACGCTAAGGCTTTTTCTCTGAAATTTTCAAAAACGTACACCCACGGGATGTCATGCAGGCAATAGCGGAGCTATATTGGGAAGTGGTGGGAGCCATACTCACACCTACAGGGGAGCACATCGAATGTATGTCATTCCTTCAAATGTCTGGCCAAAGTTTGTGTGTAACCACTCAAGGAGATATTATCTCGGGAGATGTTACGAGAAACGTGGTGCAATACTTCTGGGGCGACCTCTAGAATGTCGCTTGATCGGAAACGTTCTCGTACTCTTACGGATAATACGATATCTAGCCACCTGCTTGGCATCAACCATGAAAGCATTTTGCTCTATTAATGTAGGCTGTTATGGCGGTCATAGAAACATCAACTCACTTCTTCGCCTTCTTTCTCGAACCAGTCTGCCACCGTAGAATTACCCTAATTTCCGGTGTATAAGCCCGCGCCGATTTCACGTAAAACCACCCCCGCTCGCGCAGTGTAACTTTGTACACCTTAGAAACCACCGCAAATTTGCCTATAGAGGTAAGTCGATGCCCTGATCACGAAAATGACTTTCATTTTCAGCGCTGGCGCCATCTGGCGCCAGTTGGCGCCACCTTGTCACGACCCTTGTTTTCGTCAAAATCGGTGTAAACTTCAGTATAGGGGTTATTTGGGACCCTGATTACGAATATGACATTCATTATAGGCGCTGGCGCTGTTTGACGCCTATTTTCTGCTCGTCTGCGCTCTCCAACCGAGACATGTGCACTAAACAACGTTAACGCCAAAAACGAATGTCATATTCGTAATCAGGGTCCCAAATAACCCCTATACTGAAGTTTACACCGATTTTGGCGAAAACAAGGGTCGTGACAAGGTGGCGCCAACTGGCGCCAGATGCCGCCACCGCTAAAAACGAATGTCGTTTTCGTGATCAGCATATCGAATTACCCCTATGGGCATGTTACGGTTGACTCTAGATGTACTCAAGTACACTGCACCAGTGGAGGTGTTTTTACATGATACTAGCGGGGCTTATACACCGGAAAATAGGGTAATTTCTCAAGTATGAAGGTATCCGTCGACGGCAAGAGGCTGAGCGGGTACATCAAGTCTCAATTAAGCGTCGCTACAATTTCTATATATAATCTTATATAAGACTGAGTTTTATTTCCTTCGAGAGTTAAACCCGTAATAAAGTTCGAGGTTCCATTTGATATGAATCTCGGACGCTAATCCGACAGATACTCATCTCATTGCTTGATCAAGAAATTTTGTGAAGTCGTTCTGAGAAGGACTGCTCTACTCAAAACACACCCAGTGAAAAACCAACCATGTTGGGTTCCACTTCTTATTCACCTCCTCGAACACTCGCTTTTGTGAGATTCTCTCGATGCCTAAAAAATGTGCTCTCTTGTTAGTTTTGAAGCATCCCTGTCGAATGGTAAAGTGGTGACAATCTAACAATAGGCATTCTCCAAAAGCTCACTTTATTTGAGCGTCGACACCAGCTAGAAGGAAAGTGGTAGCGCATGGGCGAACCACATAACCACATCATGAAAATGACAAAAGCGTTTATTTTTGTTCTTCTCACCAGATCCTATTTATAGATTATGATAACGCGTCTAGCTAAACATCGTGCAGTGAAATGCGATTCATTGTCAAAGGCGTCAGAAAGGTTTCTTTGGAACGTGCTTGCTGACATCACTGATTGATTCACATTTTTGCTCATACTTCACTTAGCCTTGACCAAAGAGGCATGTTATTTTAAAAGAAATTTAGAATACCTGAAGCTTCTTCAAGGTTGCCTTCGGAGAATTAGGTTACTTAAGTTCATACAACTCGTCTGTCGATTACAAAAGAAATACATTTTCAGCATCCGATCGAAAAGGGGCAATTCTCGATTCATCGAAATTCGAGTAATGACTAACTCTAATTTGTTTCCGAAGCTCTACAAGTCCAATGCAATGTCAAAATTGACAGAATCGGTAATTGTCTTCTGTCTCTCTCGAGCGCGTTCTAAAGGTATATTGTTGCATAACGTCCAGAAATACGTCAAATGGAATAATCACAGCATGTTTTCGCAAATCCAGTCATCCTGTCCCATCAGGCTCAGAGCTTTTAGGTCAATTTTTGGCAAAGAGAATGAGATGAATGTCAATCGCTTCCGCAGCACAATGCCGCGGAAGCGTGAGGGCAGTCTCGAACTTCATGCGAGGTTGACGCTCTGTCTATAACTCCTGATTTGCAGCGCGCAATGCCCCGGTACTTTTTCTCGTTACAGTTAATGGTAAAAGATAAAAAGGATGAAGCCATTGCCGTTCATCAATCTCGTCTTGGGATGGGACGCGCATTCTACTTCCACTTGTAAATCCGTAGTGGCGTTTGAATGTGATGTGGCCTATACATATACAGTGAATGATAGATAGTGCAATTTAGCCGTGCATTTTGCACACTATTTTTTTCCTCAGAGAAAATGTTGTAACATTTCAAAGTTGCCTTTTTATCCTTCTTGTTGTTTATAAAGCGCTAACTTTGGTGTGTCGGTTTGTATGTATGTATGTATGTATGTATGTATGTATGTATGTATGTATGTATGTATGTATGTATGTATGTATGTATGTATGTATGTATGTATGTATGTATGTATGTATGTATGTATGTATGTATGTATGTATGTATGTATGTATGTATGTATGTATGTATGTATGTATGTATGTATATGTATGTATGTATGTATGTATGTATGTATGTATGTATGTATGTATGTATGTATGTATGTATGTATGTATGTATGTATGTATGTATGTATGTATGTATGTATGTATGTATGTATGTATGTATGTATGTATGTATGTATGTATGTATGTATGTATGTATGTATGTCTGTGTGTCCGTCCGCAAAATGAAGTGAGTGAGAAGGAAGCTCATGGGATAAACAAACCGCTAACAAATCGGGTAGCTTACAGGATTTGAGCTATCAATGTTTTGTAGCAGGATAATTGTGATAACACCCTAGGGCTATATAAACACTTAACACACTTCCGGTCATTCCACATGGTGCTGCAGTGGCAGCTGGAGGGCAGTGGAGGGAGGAAGGGGGATGGTGAGGAAAGGCGGAAAATCTACCGTTACTTTTCGTCTTGGTTATGGCGATTCCCTCTACTGTATGAACTCATTTTGAAGCATACGCCTTACCTCCGCGAGGTGTTAGTGTCACAAGTGGAAGGGATCGCAGCGAGAGACGTAAGGCTTGCAGGAAAAGAAGGTCCCAGCGGTTGGCGGGGGAACCACTCTGGATTTACTAAATACCAGCATTGCTCCGGCCGGTATCCTGCGCAGGATCAGGCGGGCGTCGAGGAAAAATTTGAAGGACGAGCGCCTCCTCCACCAGCTCTTAGCGTCCAAATTGAATCACGACACTCTCTCCAGCAATTCAACGCATGGAGAAGGTTGTTCAATCTCCTCCCACAAAAGCTTCATGCAAAAAGGCCTGCTACCCCACCTCCACCATAAAAGTGGTTATGAGAACGCTTAAAGGAATCCTGCGCGGAAAAATCATGATCCTATTCTCTCCATGAAACACTGACTTGAGTCCCATAGGTCACGATGAGAAAGAAAAGAACGAGAAATAAGTGTTTGTTTTGTAGAAAAATTCAAAAAACCGAGACACCTATTAGTCGTTCAAATTCCCGCCAAGCTGACGTCACGAGCGTTTGCGACGGGTACCTCGTTTCTCGGAGTGTCGTCACGGAAATTCTTCCCGCCGGGTGCTTTGGGACGCAATTGCACTCGCGGCAGTTTACACGTCGTATCTGAATTCGTCCTACAACGCGTCGCCTTACACATAGCCGCCTCCCCACGTACATTGTTCCATGAGTTATGTTGTTCCGCCCGATGGTCCTTCGATGGTCCATGGAATGTGATTTTGGTAAGTTTATTTCTCTTCGGAAACTAAATGTTCGTGCGCCTAACTTCGTATGTTGGCTCCAGTGACCACAACTGACACATACATGTTGGGAATTGGAGCGAAGAAATTCTCGTGCAGGATTCCTTTAAAGGTAGAAGAAGTCAAAGGAAGATCATCATCAAAGGATCCCACCCAAAACGGAGCAAAAAACGACGAGCTAGTGATAGAGAACAGCAGGCTATGGCATCTCTTCTTCCTTCACTTCCTTTGAAAGGTATATCAAGTCTCAGTACCACGCGGAGCATGCTCTTCAATGCACACGTCCACCATTTGGTTGGGGAATAAACCTTTTCCACCTTACTTAGCCAGCTGGGTGATGACTGATCATTTGCGTTGGCGCTGGAGTAGTCTACTGGAGTAGTCTGGAGTAATCTACTATCGCAGTTTGAACGCATATTCAAATGATTATAACTTTCTTCAAAATCAACGAATTTTCAATCTGAAAGCAGATTTGAGGAGTTTTGTGGAGAGCTCTTTCTGAGGCATATTGAAATTACAGAAATTTATAAGAAATAACAAATTTAGATCAATTAACGAGAAAATTCGTGATGGGTACGAGTTTTTACGCTTTCCAAAGCCATAACTCCTTTCAAACCCATCCAGTCCAGAAATTAATACGTCATCATAAACTAGAGTATGTTGTTCTATTCAAATTGCCACTAGCATTGAGATGTCCGCTTTAAAAAATGGCCACGTCGAGGATTTTTGTCCGAGTACCGCTGAAAGTCATTTTTCGCTGCTTTGACTTTCTTTCAATTACCACAACTGCGTTCAGGGGCGATTTTGTACAAAAGAAGGAGCAGACTCGGAATCCGCGAGCTTCTTCCTTTTGAATAAGTGTGTAAATGTTTGGGGAATCTCAACTTTAACACTTATGTGTTCATGAATTTGACGCTGAAGGCTGCATTTCTTGTTGAATAGTGGACTCCTCCCTGCAAATTCATACAGACCTTTTCAGAATCCCTTGATTTTTCCTATATTGAGATAGTCGCGTGAGTAGAAGACTCGCGTAATGAGTGGGCCAATCTGGGACGCGGCATGTGCTTCACATCCTATCACATTGGTGGACTCATCTGAAAGATAAAATATCCGTTGGAAAACGTGCAAATTTCGGATTCTTTGAACCTTGTCGTAAAAAAGCACTGAGGTGTTTACGCGTTACTACGCGGAACCCCTTCAAATCACGAAAATTTTATGCGGGCGGAAATATGCATGTTATTTGGAAATATTGGCCTCACCTGCATCGATCGATCCTAGATGTTTGTCTTCGGAAAGTGATTGACCTACTGGCGATTTGTCCTGATCTCCCCGTCTCCAGCGGAGCCGATACGACCCCCCCCACCCCACTACCGACCCCATCGAGGATTCCTCAACGCACGCTTGACCCTGATCCTGCGCATCACACGACCTAAGGTTCCGCAGGCTCTCCAAATACATTTATCACAGATAGCCCGGTAAATACTCAGCATTTCTCCTGAAATCTGATGATTCAGAATAGGGTTATTCTGTTAGCCTCAAAATTAGGCTGAAACATGCTCACTTATGATAAAAGAGCATCTAATGCTTATCTTCCATTCACTTATATTCAAAGAGCATGATTGCTAGACAAGTGCTGAAGTTGTGCTCCCTTCCTTCCTCTTAGAAAACTGAGCAATTGAAGGCATGTCTCAGAATTAAACTGGTGTTGTTTTTGCATATGAGTTCGAAGGCACTGCTGAAATGGGCCGACAAGTGAAGAAAAAAGGAAAAAAAACTGTCAAAAAGGCTCATGTTGAGGGCTTCCTCACTTTCGTCATGTCCTGAGCACTTTGAGGAAAGGGAGCGCTGTAGGGGGTGGGCGAGGGAGCGCTATAGCTGAAAGGGACTGAACAACAATCTGCTGCAAACGGGGAACATTGCAGCTGATGCAGCTAATTTTGCTAGGTCCTAGTACCTGTGTGGGGCAATTTCCATGCATAAGAGTGTCACGTCTACGTCTTGCCCTCAGAGCTCCTCCTACGTCGTGAAAGAAGTCGTTTCACAAGACACCACTGCTGGGTTGTGGCTTCGAGTATCAGAATAACGATGTAGAGACTCTCGAGCTGTTTTGTGGGGGGGGGAAGGAAAAAGACGTGAGAAGGAGACAAAAACAATATTCACTCTTTCGTCGTCTAACTTCGGCATCCTTGTGGTTTATGGTATTCTTCTTCTAGGTAGCGAGAGAGCGACTTTGACGACTCATGGGACTCACGTTCTCATAGGTTCTGATGTGCCTCTGCCTTGTTAAATGGTGATGGTCTAACCATGACTATACTTCAACAACTCACTGTGAAATCTGAAAGCGTCGACACCAGCTAGGAAGAGAATGAGCAGCGCGAGGATGGCCATTCTGAATGTAAAGGAATCGCTCACCCTCCCTACTTATTGTGGATGATGATGCACTTTAGCTGAACATGACCACACAGCAAAACAGGACTTATTGTTAGAAGCTTCATTTGAGAAGCTGTTTAAACGCATTTGCTAACATTACTGATTGTTTTGTTTCTGTTCAAACCTCACTTTTCCTGCAGCAGAGGAGCATAGTAATTGTTACAAGAGAATCCTCAAAAAGTTAGAAATGTCATACAACTCGTTAGCTTTTGGCTACAGATGGGGTACATTTTTCTGCAGAGTAGAATCAAAGAGAAACAATTTTCAATCAACTCCAGTGATTAATGGTCAGACTCCAATTTGTCACTGAGGCGCTGCAAAAGTGCAGATTTCAGATTTCAGAGGAACCTGGTCTTCGAGCGCTGTCTAAGATTGTTATAGTAACTTTACTATGTCCATAGCTTACGGCCCTTTGGCTGATCGTGGCATCATTGGCTTGGCGAAGGTGCTCACCCCGTTTCACCAAGTTTTAAGCTCTAAGGATGCGTATTGCAAAAAATGTGCCATTCACGGTAATTCCTCTCGGGCTATAGTAATAATTCCTTATTTGTATAGTAATCATTGACAATATATTTGCACCACAATCAAAAACGTCAGAAAAAACACCGAATACAGGAAAATGATTGAGACTAACTGAAGTGGTGCACCATTTACAGCTAGAACAATTCTGCTACTTGCATATGTAGAATGCTGATAGTATTCCATCCGATAACTTCTGCTCAGGATATCTCTCTCTTCTAACATAACTGTAAAAACAAAGGATGAATAATGAGCTTGCATTCTCGCTGAAATTCGTCTACATTTTTTTCAAAGGTGAAAATCGTAACAGGGGTGAGTGGTATTGCAGGGTGCCAGGGTTTGTCGCATGCACATGGATGGCACAGTGTTCGTGAAAACATTCGTGCTTTTCGTGACCTATTGCGTTAAAAGATCAACGCTGGCGTCTAATTAAATCGGGAGCGACAATTTTTCTTGGCGGAACTTTTACTGTTCAGAGAGTTGACAGATGGTGCAAGTTAGCTATGCATTCTGTGATGACGATGTAGCCTTGTTTAACTACACACGAGGTTGATGCTGATAGTTCACTGGCTAACGAGGGAGATCCTTAACGAATGGTTAGATCTAGTGGTTTGAGCGCTCATTGAACTTCTCCATCTGTATGGATTTGCGCGTGCCGAGGAGGAGCTGAGCAATCAGTCCAAGGTTTGGATGGAAGGATCATCAAGCCAGAGCTCAGATTGTGGCCTCTCCACAGTTCCTCTTCCTTCTCCCCGCCCAGAGCTACTAGCAGTTTAGTTTCCCAGAGTAACTACATACTGTCTGAGATATTTGTATGAGTTATGAGGAAAATGGGAGAAATGGGAACAGAAGCATGCACCACTCACCTCGTTCACCAGAGATTAGTTTCCGTTCCAGACTATTTCGGTACCAAATCGATGGTCCTTATGATCAACCACGGTCCTAGTATCTAACACTTTACGATAAAGCTGGAGTGAAGCTGGGAAATGGGCCATAATTCACAACATCATCTGAAACGCGCGTTTACCAGTTTACCGTTTTCCCAGTACCTCTTCATAGCATTGTAGGATAACCTTAGCGGCATTGATCCATGTAAGCTGAATAGGTCCCTCCGGATCTGGGATACCGGCTTCCATTATCTTTCGTCTGAAGCTATTCTTCTCTGCTTGGACCAGCTTCTTTCACTGGATTCTTCTCTCAATTCTCAACCTAGCCTTCTTTTGAAGGATTATGGTGTCTGTCAGGAGGGGCCTGTCCTGGGGAGCCAGTTCTTCGCCGGGGAGTACTTTGATATTCTTCACAATTTTGAGAGCAGACCTTCCTAACATTTCCGCTTTGCCTTCCCCACTGCATTACGTCACTTTCTGAGTCTCCCTTTTCAAGGAGAACGTGCTGCAGATTGCCAAGTCGTGGGCTGTAGCCAGATCCAGGCCCTCTCTCCCTCGGCGTTCCTTGTTCTCTAATCTTCTACTGCGTGCACCTTTTCAACTTCTTAACTGCCGAGTGAACATTCAGGATTTACGTGAGGTATCCTTCCGGAACCGATCTTGTGGCCTCGTCCAGGCTTGGGTAGAACGCGTCCTTTTTGTTCTCGGGGCAACCGGCTCGTGGTGCGTACACGGAGGCTATTCTTAGAATACGACCTTTTATGTTTAGGTTACCAATGTGTTTCAATAGTAACAGTTGTTCCTTACAACTACTAGTCATCTATAGATGTTTGACTGATATACGCTGGATTTAACCTGGGATTTTAAACCAGGGACCACGCGCGCTGTAGCGGCCTCTCTTGCATCCACACCGTCATCGCTCGAATGAATATTTTTGAAAGTAAGTGATAGCTTAATTAACAACTACATGCACAGAGTTGCCATTATTTCACTGTTAGAACATAAGTAAGTCGTGGCCACCACACTTGGGTAAACTGCAAACCGCACTCTCTATGTGGGAGCGCTGCAGTCTGAGCGGGCGCTTCTGTTCTAACGACTTTTCGTGTCTTCTACTGCTTCAATCTGTGTCGCCATAGTTTTCTGGTTTCTCTTCCACACCATCCCAACTGTCAGAATCTTGGATTGGAATTTCCAACACTGTCATTGGAGTGCCGCGCAGTCCCCCACTAGTTTGGCTGATAAATGTCCCATCTTTCATCGTTCGCAGAGTATATTACACCTGATTCAAATGTAGGGCATCAAAACCACTAGCTTAGTTTATTAAGAGTGTGTGAGCCCCAAAATTACCTTTCTGGGAGCTACGTACATTGACCAGTGAGTGCGGTACACTGCAATCTATTGCTTTGTCCAGAGTAATTCGCATTGGGTTGAAACAATTTGTTTTCACAGTAAAAATCATAGCTTTTCTAGATGTGTACAATTCCGCCATCAAGCGGAGACTCAATAGTCTCAATAAGTCCCAAAACTGTGATTAGTGTCTTGGGGCTACAGAAGTGGTATTACACATGTGTACCACCAGTAGACAAAGGATTAAAGCACTTTGATCAAATTTCTGAAATGTGTTGTTAACTTTTGCCTCCCCGCTTTCTATAGCACATGATAAACTGCCTGATATATCTGTGAATATGATGGTATAGCTGCGATTGCGATCTTGCCAAGTTTATCACAACGGTGCTGAGAAAAATCGCCTTCCGAACATGGTACGGTCAGAATCTCTTGTGATGGATGAACACAATGCTGGAAAAGCACAAGTACAGTGCGAACCTTGTGTGAGTTCCAACGTTGCGCCGGTAAATCGTGATTTGTAAGGCACAGTTTTCTTCCGTAAGTGTTAATCGTTGCGGTGGGGATAGAATAAATTCTATTTAGCATGCGCTTTGTTCGCGTCCGCAATGTAGTTCTTCTTAGGTTTTGTTTTGTTATTTTCGTGAATCCACCATAATCCATCACTCGCCGGGAACTGTATTCAAAGAAAAGTAAAAACATCAGCATATTGAGGTTACATGGTGACACGGAATCCATTACTTCCTCATTCACGAACGTTGTGCGGGATCTCTTCGCAGAATATTTGTAACCCTTTGCGGCCTAGTAGGTAGCACGATCCAGGAGCAACATGGAAAACAGATGAAGATCCTTTGGAGTTGTCAGATTTTGATCTTTTATTGTGTTTGAACCAATTTTCCTTCTCATTTGATCATGCAAAAGAAGATATCTATCATATAAGGCGGCCCTCTGTCAGGTACTACGCAAAGTATTTTCCCATCGCTCTCAAGCGAAAATTCGCAGGAGATTCTGAAATAATTCAATACAAATATAATCAAAGGGGGTAAGCTTATATTTGAAATTCAGTCGTGGATACTGATCCCGTCTCAAGGTTAGGAAGACTGGAGGATATCATTGAAATTTTAATAATATAAAACATTCAGTGATATCAACGTTTCCCTTGTTCCTAGATGTGTTTCGTGCACTTCAGTCATGATCTTTCTGTATACTTGACGGTTGAGAGTTCGAAGACATACATGTAAAATATGAATGTAAATTGTAATTACTGACTCTTGGCGTGCCGAACTTCCAATCTCAAACAGTCGAACAATCTGGCATCCAGGTGGCAAAATTTTTTCTAAAACTTGGCCACGTTGGTTCGACGTCAGAGGTGACATTTCGTATAGAAGCATTTTTCTCTCTACTCAATCTTTCAAATTGCATGCGAACGTTCAAAACAGCCATTTCGGCAATTTCTAATTTGTCTGTAGGCACCACGAGCGTCTTGCTTTTTGAGATGGTATTAATATGGAATTTCTGGCTGGTAGAGGCGTTTCTGACAGACATCCAATCGAGCCGATTCAATTATAAATCATCAATTATAAATGTTATAAGTAAAATCTGCAAGTGAAATGCTATAAAGATTGTATATTATTATTATAGTTATTATTGACCTCCTTTGAATAAGAATGTCAGTTGTTCAACAAGATATATTACATACGTTACTATATTTGATATCCCATTTTGACTTGTCGGCTGAAAATAGAGTGGTATTCATTTGTCGTCTTATTTATTCCCATCCCTGTGTCATGGGGCGTGAGACAGTTTCTCGCCATTCTTCACTTACGCAACGATTGACACGTCTTACCCCATACTTGACCAATCTCAAATTATATGTAACTGCTCTCAAATACTAATGCAAAGCTGAACGGAAACATTCCACATCTTTGAAGCGTAAGCGAAGACCACTGCTGCTAACAGCAAACAAGAGCCCATGTTGCGGGAAGCGGACGACTGCCTCCAGAGATTGACTTATTGAGATTCATTACCGAAACATCTATGCAATTTTTCAACGGAAGAAAATGCATCATATAGCTCTACCAGATTTACATATGAAAAAAGAAGATGTACTTAACACGTGCAAAAGGTACACTGTATGATGCCATGCAGAAAGGAACGAAAGTTCGATCAGCAGCTCTAAATGTTGACGGCTTCGCGAAGAAGAGGTGTGGAGGTCACGTCATAGAGCTACTTCAGTAGTGACATGTGCTCCGGTCGTTGCGACCTGCAATGTTATGAGTCATGGAATGGACTTAGCTGACGGCCGTTCCACTACATATGTTACAGATGTCCATTGTGTAGCCCGAATAAATGGGATGATTTATTTATTTATTTATTTATTTATTTATTTATCTATTTATTTATTGCACGAAAGGTGCGCCAACAGTGGTAGAAATTAACTGGAAATAACTGGAACCAACCCTTAGGAAAGAAAACAAAAATTAAACATAAACAGTAACCATAAGCGAAATAAGCAGTCAGTCACCATGAGGTGAATAATAAGTCCAACAGTGATAAGGTTTACAAGGTAAGCAGCTGGGAGAACAACTTGCGTCAACTGCAGTTTTAGTTTAACCTGCCGAAGAAAAATTCATGTAACAGTGGTACCAAGAGAGACCAGGAGCTTAATGGTATCGGTAATATGATAACGAATATTCTAGTAGGCATAGTTTTGAAAACTAAAAAAGCGCGCATGCAGTTGCATTAACGACTACACTTTCAAGTAATCGCCTCATGTTGAATTTAGCGGTCGCGCTGGCTGAGCGGTGCGGCGAGTTGGACACATCATGGTGGGAAAGCGTTGTCATGCGATCCCAAGAACATGACTGAGTCAGTGAGTTCACTTGCCAATGCACCACTTACGCCTCTCACAGGGAGGGGAAGAAATACACTTCACTCCACATTCCAGACAGCATCGATCACACTCTGCTGAACTCAAACCGACTGCTCCCAACTTAATGCTAAAGTAGCTTTCTGCACCAAAGACACACAAGAATTTGCCATAGCAAGCTTGTGCGCTGTTCGAGCTCAACTCGTCCTCGTCGGATCGTGGACCATTTGGCGCTATCTGAAAAGCTGGCTGAAAGAG
>MU868621.1:58651-91649 GCA_036418205.1 Ostertagia ostertagi
CTCCTAAAGGATCTGGTATCGTTACGAAATAGCCTGAGCGTACAAATAAGTCTACAATAAGCGTAGCTACAATTTCTATAAGAATATTAATAAGAACCTGCACGTCTTTATTTCCTTCGAGAGTAACCCCGTATAAAGTTCGAAGGTTTCCTTATGATATGAACTTCGGAACGCTAATCCGGACAGTATCTCATCCCATTGCTGTGATCAAAGACAATTTTGTGAAGCCGTTCTGAGAAGGACAGCTCTACTCAAAACACACCCAGTGAAAAACCAACCATGTTTGGGTTCCACTTCTTATTCACCTCCTCGAACACTCGCTTTGTGAGATTCTTCTCGATGCCTAAAAAAATGTGCTCTCTTGTTAGTTTTGAAGCATCCCTGTCGAATGGTAAAGTGGTGACAATCTAACAATAGGCATTCTCCAAAAGCTCACTTTATTTGAGCGTCGACACCAGCTAGAAGGAAAGTGGTAGCGCATGGGCGAACCACATAACCACATCATGAAAATGACAAAAGCGTTTATTTTTGTTCTTCTCACCAGATCCTATTTATAGATTATGATAACGCGTCTAGCTAAACATCGTGCAGTGAAATGCGATTCATTGTCAAAGGCGTCAGAAAGGTTTCTTTGGAACGTGCTTGCTGACATCACTGATTGATTCACATTTTTGCTCATACTTCACTTAGCCTTGACCAAAGAGGCATGTTATTTTAAAAGAAATTTAGAATACCTGAAGCTTCTTCAAGGTTGCCTTCGGAGAATTAGGTTACTTAAGTTCATACAACTCGTCTGTCGATTACAAAAGAAATACATTTTCAGCATCCGATCGAAAAGGGGCAATTCTCGATTCATCGAAATTCGAGTAATGACTAACTCTAATTTGTTTCCGAAGCTCTACAAGTCCAATGCAATGTCAAAATTGACAGAATCGGTAATTGTCTTCTGTCTCTCTTCGAGCGCGTTCTAAGGTATTGTTGTGCATAACGTCCAGAAATACGTCAAATGGAATAATCACAGCATGTTTTCGCAAATCCAGTCATCCTGTCCCATCAGGCTCAGAGCTTTTAGGTCAATTTTTGGCAAAGAATGAGATGAATGTCAATCGCTTCCGCAGCACAATGCCGCGGAAGCGTGAGGGCAGTCTCGAACTTCATGCGAGGTTGACGCTCTGTCTATAACTCCTGATTTGCAGCGCGCAATGCCCCGGTACTTTTTCTCGTTACAGTTAATGGTAAAAGATAAAAAGGATGAAGCCATTGCCGTTCATCAATCTCGTCTTGGGATGGGACGCGCATTCTACTTCCACTTGTAAATCCGTAGTGGCGTTTGAATGTGATGTGGCCTATACATATACAGTGAATGATAGATAGTGCAATTTAGCCGTGCATTTTGCACACTATTTTTTTCCTCAGAGAAAATGTTGTAACATTTCAAAGTTGCCTTTTTATCCTTGGTGTTATAAACCGCTAACATGGTTGTGCGGTTGTCATGTAATGTATGTATGTAGTATGTAGTAGTATGTATGTATGTATGAGAGTATGTATGTATATATGTATGTATGCTATGTATGTTATGTATGTTTGTATGTAGTATGTATGGATGTATGTATTAGTATGTATGTATGTATTATGTATGTATGTTGTATGTATGTATGTATTATTAATGTATGATATGTATGTATGTAGTATGTATTATGTAGTGATATGATATGTGTGTATGGTATGTAATGATGATTATGTATTTGTATGTAATGTATGTATGTATGTATGTATGTAATAGTATGTATGTAGTGTATGTAATTATGTATTGTATGTATGTATGAGAATGATGTATTATGTATGTATGTATGATGTATGTATTCTCTGTTGTCCTTCGCGGCTATGAAGTGAGTGATAAGGCAGCTAATGGGAACAAACAACCGCTAACAGAATGAGCAGCTCACATGACTTGAGCTATAAATGTTTGTAATAGGATAACTGAGATGACACCCCTACGGCCTATTAACACCTACTCAACACACTTGCGGTCATTCCACATGGTGCTGCAGTGGCAGCTGGAGGGCAGTGGAGGGAGGAAGGGGGATGGTGAGGAAAGGCGGAAAATCTACCGTTACTTTTCGTCTTGGTTATGGCGATTCCCTCTACTGTATGAACTCATTTTGAAGCATACGCCTTACCTCCGCGAGGTGTTAGTGTCACAAGTGGAAGGGATCGCAGCGAGAGACGTAAGGCTTGCAGGAAAAGAAGGTCCCAGCGGTTGGCGGGGGAACCACTCTGGATTTACTAAATACCAGCATTGCTCCGGCCGGTATCCTGCGCAGGATCAGGCGGGCGTCGAGGAAAATTTTGAAGTACGACCCCGCCTCCTCCCACCAGCTGCTAGGTCCATGAAACGACCCTCTTCGCAATTCGAACCATGAGAAGGTTGTTCAATCCTCCCTCCCCCCAAAAGTGTTCATCAAAAAGGCCCTGCTACCCCACCTCCACCATAAAAGTGGTTAGAGAACCTTAAAGGAATCCTGCGCGAAAAAATCATGATCCTATTCCTCTCATGAAACACTGACTTGAGTCCCATAGGTTACGATGAGAAAGAAAAGAACGAGAAATAAGTGTTTGTTTTGTAGAAAAATTCAAAAAACCGAGACACCTATTAGTCGTTCAAATTCCCGCCGAGCTGACGTCACGAACGTTTGCGACAGGTACCTCGTTTCTTGGAGTGTCTTCACCGGAAATTCTTCCCGCGGTGGCGCTTTGGGACGCAATTGCGCTCGCGGCAGTTTACACGTCGTATCCTGAATTCGTCCTACAACGCGTCGCCTTACACATAGCCGCCTCCCCACGTACATTGTTCCATGGGTTATGTTGTTCCACCCGATGGTCCTTCGACGGTCCATAGAATGTGATTTTGGTAAGTTTATTTCTCTTCGGAAACTAAATGTTCGTGCGCCTAACTTCGTATGTTGGCTCCAGTGACCACAACTGACACATACATGTTGGGAATTGGAGCGAGAAATTCTCGTGCAGGATTCCTTTAAAGGTAGAAGAAGTCAAAGGAAGATCATCATCAAAGGATCCCACCCAAAACGGAGCAAAAAACGACGAGCTAGTGATAGAAAAAGCAGGCTATGGCATCTCTTCTTCCTTCACTTCCTTTGAAAGGTATATCAAGTCTCAGTACCACGCGGAGCATGCTCTTCAATGCACACGTCCACCATTTGGTTGGGAATAAACCTTTTCCACCTTACTTAGCCAGCTGGGTGATGACTGATCATTTGCGTTGGCGCTGGAGTAGTCTACTGGAGTAGTCTGGAGTAATCTACTATCGCAGTTTGAACGCATATTCAAATGATTATAACTTTCTTCAAAATCAACGAATTTTCAATCTGAAAGCAGATTTGAGAGTTTTGTGGAGAGCTCTTTCTGAGCATTGTTAAAAATATTGAAATTAATAAGCTAAGCAGTAAGAAATTTAGATCAATTAACGGAGAAAATTCGTGATGGGTACGAGTTTTTACGCTTTCCAAAGCCATAACTCCTTTCAAACCCATCCAGTCCAGAAATTAATACGTCATCATAAACTAGAGTATTTGTTCTATCAAATTGCACTAGAACAGCTTGAGATGTCCGCTTTAAAAAATGGCCACGTCGAGGATTTTTGTCCGAGTACCGCTGAAAGTCATTTTTCGCTGCTTTGACTTTCTTTCAATTACCACAACTGCGTTCAGGGGCGATTTTGTACAAAAGAAGGAGCAGACTCGGAATCCGCGAGCTTCTTCCTTTTGAATAAGTGTGTAACTGTTTGGGGAATCCCAACTTTAACACTTATGTGTTCATGAATTTGACGCTGAAGGCTGCATTTCTTGTTGAACAGTGGACTCCTCCCTGCAAATTCATACAGACCTTTTCAGAATCCCCTTGATTTTTCCTTTTTCTCAAGATAGCTCGCGTAGTAGAAGATCGCGTAATGATTGGGCCCAATCTGGGACGCGGCATGTGCTTCACATCCTATCACATTGGTGGACTCATCTGAAAGATAAAATATCCGTTGGAAAACGTGCAAATTTCGGATTCTTTGAACCTTGTCGTAAAAAAGCACTGAGGTGTTTACGCGTTACTACGCGGACCCCTTTAATCACGAAAATTTTATGCGGGCGGAATAGCATTGTTATTGGAAATACTTTGGCCTCACATTGCATCGATTCGATCCTTGATGTTTGTCTTCGGAAAGTGATGATCCTACTGCGTCGATTTGTCGCGATCTCCCGTCTCCAGCGAGCCGATACGACCCCCCCCACCCCACTACCGACCCATCGAGGATTCCTCAACGCACGCTTGACCCTGATCCTGCGCATCACACGACCTAAGGTTCCGCAGGCTCTCCAAATACATTTATCACAGATAGCCCGGTAAATACTCAGCATTTCTCCTGAAATCTGATGATTCAGAATAGGGTTATTCTGTTAGCCTCAAAATTAGGCTGAAACATGCTCACTTATGATAAAAGAGCATCTAATGCTTATCTTCCATTCACTTATATTCAAAGAGCATGATTGCTAGACAAGTGCTGAAGTTGTGCTCCCTTCCTTCCTCTTAGAAAACTGAGCAATTGAAGGCATGTCTCAGAATTAAACTGGTGTTGTTTTTGCATATGAGTTCGAAGGCACTGCTGAAATGGGCCGACAAGTGAAGAAAAAAGGAAAAAAAACTGTCAAAAAGGCTCATGTTGAGGGCTTCCTCACTTTCGTCATGTCCTGAGCACTTTGAGGAAAGGGAGCGCTGTAGGGGGTGGGCGAGGGAGCGCTATAGCTGAAAGGGACTGAACAACAATCTGCTGCAAACGGGGAACATTGCAGCTGATGCAGCTAATTTTGCTAGGTCCTAGTACCTGTGTGGGGCAATTTCCATGCATAAGAGTGTCACGTCTACGTCTTGCCCTCCAGACGTCCATCCTACGGTCTGAAAGAAATCGTTCACACGACCTCTGCCTGGGTTGTGGCTTCGAGTATCAGATAACTATGTAGAAACTCTCCGAGCTTTTTGTGGGGGGGGGGGAAGGAAAAAGGTGAGAAAGGAGACAAAAACAATATCCAAGCTCTTTCGTCGTCTAACTTCGGCATCCTTGTGGTTATGGTATTCTTCTTCTGGTAGCGAGAGAGCGACTTTGACGACTCATGGGACTCACGTTCTCATAGGTTCTGATGTGCCTCTGCCTTGTTAAATGGTGATGGTCTAACCATGACTATACTTCAACAACTCACTGTGAAATCTGAAAGCGTCGACACCAGCTAGGAAGAGAATGAGCAGCGCGAGGATGGCCATTCTGAATGTAAAGGAATCGCTCACCCTCCCTACTTATTGTGGATGATGATGCACTTTAGCTGAACATGACCACACAGCAAAACAGGACTTATTGTTAGAAGCTTCATTTGAGAAGCTGTTTAAACGCATTTGCTAACATTACTGATTGTTTTGTTTCTGTTCAAACCTCACTTTTCCTGCAGCAGAGGAGCATAGTAATTGTTACAAGAGAATCCTCAAAAAGTTAGAAATGTCATACAACTCGTTAGCTTTTGGCTACAGATGGGGTACATTTTTCTGCAGAGTAGAATCAAAGAGAAACAATTTTCAATCAACTCCAGTGATTAATGGTCAGACTCCAATTTGTCACTGAGGCGCTGCAAAAGTGCAGATTTCAGATTTCAGAGGAACCTGGTCTTCGAGCGCTGTCTAAGATTGTTATAGTAACTTTACTATGTCCATAGCTTACGGCCCTTTGGCTGATCGTGGCATCATTGGCTTGGCGAAGGTGCTCACCCCGTTTCACCAAGTTTTAAGCTCTAAGGATGCGTATTGCAAAAAATGTGCCATTCACGTAATTCCTCCCCGGGCTTTATAAATATTCCCTTATTTGTTATAATCATTGAAATATATTTGAACCACAATCAAAAACGTCAGAAAAAACACCGAATACAGGAAAATGATTGAGACTAACTGAAGTGGTGCACCATTTACAGCTAGAACAATTCTGCTACTTGCATATGTAGAATGCTGATAGTATTCCATCCGATAACTTCTGCTCAGGATATCTCTCTCTTCTAACATAACTGTAAAAACAAAGATAGAACTATGACTGCATTCTGCTGAAATTCGTCCTACATTTTTCATCAAAACAAGGGTGAAAAAGTCTGCTAACTTGCAGGGTGCAGGGGTTTTCGATGCACAATGGATGAGCACAGTGTCGTGAAAACATTAGTGCTATTCCGAGACCTATGGTCAGATCCAACGCTGCGTCAATAAATCGGGATGCACAATTTTCTTGCGGAACTTTTACTCGTTGCAGAGGTTGACAGATGGTGCAAGTTAGCTATGCATTCTGTGATGACGATGTAGCCTTGTTTAACTACACACGAGGTTGATGCTGATAGTTCACTGGCTAACGAGGGAGATCCTTAACGAATGGTTAGATCTAGTGGTTTGAGCGCTCATTGAACTTCTCCATCTGTATGGATTTGCGCGTGCCGAGGAGGAGCTGAGCAATCAGTCCAAGGTTTGGATGGAAGGATCACTGAGCGAGAACTTAGATTGTGCCTCTCCACGCATTCCTCTCCTTCTTCCCGCCCTAGAGCACTGAGCAGTTAAGCCCCAGAGTAACTACATACTGTCTGAGATTTGTATGAGTTATGAGGAAAATGGGAGAAATGGGAACAGAAGCATGCACCACTCACCTCGTTCACCAGAGATTAGTTTCCGTTCCAGACTATTTCGGTACCAAATCGATGGTCCTTATGATCAACCACGGTCCTAGTATCTAACACTTTACGATAAAGCTGGAGTGAAGCTGGGAAATGGGCCATAATTCACAACATCATCTGAAACGCGCGTTTACCAGTTTACCGTTTTCCCAGTACCTCTTCATAGCATTGTAGGATAACCTTAGCGGCATTGATCCATGTAAGCTGAATAGGTCCCTCCGGATCTGGGATACCGGCTTCCATTATCTTTCGTCTGAAGCTATTCTTCTCTGCTTGGACCAGCTTCTTTCACTGGATTCTTCTCTCAATTCTCAACCTAGCCTTCTTTTGAAGGATTATGGTGTCTGTCAGGAGGGGCCTGTCCTGGGGAGCCAGTTCTTCGCCGGGGAGTACTTTGATATCCTTCACAGTTTTGAGAGCAGACCTTCCTACCATTTCCCTTTGCCTTCCCCACTGCATTACGTCACTTTCTGAGTCTCCCTTTTCAAGGAGAACGTGCTGCAGATTGCCAAGTCGTGGGCTGTAGCCAGATCCAGGCCCTCTCTCCCTCGGCGTTCCTTGTTCTCATCTCTCTACCTGCGTGCACCCTTTCCAAGCCTCTTCTGTTACTGCCGACGTGACCATTCAGGTCACCTGTTACGGTGAGGTAATCACCTTCCGGAACCGATCTTGTGGCCTCGTCCAGGCTTGGGTAGAACGCGTCCTTTTTGTTCTCGGGGCAACCGGCTCGTGGTGCGTACACGGAGGCTATTCTTAGAATACGACCTTTTATGTTTAGGTTACCAATGTGTTTCAATAGTAACAGTTGTTCCTTACAACTACTAGTCATCTATAGATGTTTGACTGATATACGCTGGATTTAACCTGGGATTTTAAACCAGGGACCACGCGCGCTGTAGCGGCCTCTCTTGCATCCACACCGTCATCGCTCGAATGAATATTTTTGAAAGTAAGTGATAGCTTAACTAACAACTACAAATGCACAAGTTCCATATTTCACTGTTAGAACAAAGCAAAGTTCGGTGACCACCACATTTGGGTAGAACTGCAAGCAGCACTCTCTGTAGAAGCGCTGCCAGTCTGAGCGGGCGCTTCTGTTCTAACGACTTTTCGTGGTCTTCTACTGCTTCCAAATCTGTGTCGCCATAGTTTTCTGGTTTCTCTTCCACACCATCCCAACTGTCAGAATCTTGGATTGGAATTTCCAACACTGTCATTGGAGTGCCGCGCAGTCCCCCACTAGTTTGGCTGATAAATGTCCCATCTTTCATCGTTCGCAGAGTATATTACACCTGATTCAAATGTAGGGGCATCAAAACCACTAGCTTAGTTATTAAGAGTGTGTGAGCCCCAAAATTACCTTTCTGGGAGCTACGTACATTGACCAGTGAGTGCGGTACACTGCAATCTATTGCTTTGTCCAGAGTAATTCGCATTGGGTTGAAACAATTTGTTTTCACAGTAAAAATCATAGCTTTTCTAGATGTGTACAATTCCGCCATCAAGCGGAGACTCAATAGTCTCAATAAGTCCCAAAACTGTGATAGTGTCTTGGGGCTACAGAAGTGGTATTACACATGTGTACCACCAGTAGACAAAGGGTTAAAGCACTTTGATCCAATTTCTGAAATGTGTTGTTAACTTTTGCCTCCCCGCTTTCTATAGCACATGATAAACTGCCTGATATATCTGTGAATATGATGGTATAGCTGCGATTGCGATCTTGCCAAGTTTATCACAACGGTGCTGAGAAAAATCGCCTTCCGAACATGGTACGGTCAGAATCTCTTGTGATGGATGAACACAATGCTGGAAAAGCACAAGTACAGTGCGAACCTTGTGTGAGTTCCAACGTTGCGCCGGTAAATCGTGATTTGTAAGGCACAGTTTTCTTCCGTAAGTGTTAATCGTTGCGGTGGGTGATAGATAATTCTATTGAGCCATGCGCTTTGTTCGCGTCCGCAATGTAGTTCTTCTTAGGTTTTGTTTTGTTATTTTCGTGAATCCACCATAATCCATCACTCGCCGGGAACTGTATTCAAAGAAAAGTAAAAACATCAGCATATTGAGGTTACATGGTGACACGGAATCCATTACTTCCTCATTCACGAACGTTGTGCGGGATCTCTTCGCAGAATATTTGTAACCCTTTGCGGCCTAGTAGGTAGCACGATCCAGGAGCAACATGGAAAACAGATGAAGATCCTTTGGAGTTGTCAGATTTTGATCTTTTATTGTGTTTGAACCAATTTTCCTTCTCATTTGATCATGCAAAAGAAGATATCTATCATATAAGGCGGCCCTCTGTCAGGTACTACGCAAAGTATTTTCCCATCGCTCTCAAGCGAAAATTCGCAGGAGATTCTGAAATAATTCAATACAAATATAATCAAAGGGGGTAAGCTTATATTTGAAATTCAGTCGTGGATACTGATCCCGTCTCAAGGTTAGGAAGACTGGAGGATATCATTGAAATTTTAATAATATAAAACATTCAGTGATATCAACGTTTCCCTTGTTCCTAGATGTGTTTCGTGCACTTCAGTCATGATCTTTCTGTATACTTGACGGTTGAGAGTTCGAAGACATACATGTAAAATATGAATGTAAATTGTAATTACTGACTCTTGGCGTGCCGAACTTCCAATCTCAAACAGTCGAACAATCTGGCATCCAGGTGGCAAAATTTTTTCTAAAACTTGGCCACGTTGGTTCGACGTCAGAGGTGACATTTCGTATAGAAGCATTTTTCTCTCTACTCAATCTTTCAAATTGCATGCGAACGTTCAAAACAGCCATTTCGGCAATTTCTAATTTGTCTGTAGGCACCACGAGCGTCTTGCTTTTTGAGATGGTATTAATATGGAATTTCTGGCTGGTAGAGGCGTTTTCTGACAATGACATCAAAATCGCCGATTCAATTATAAATCATCAATTATAAATGTTATAAGTAAAATCTGCAAGTGAAATGCTATAAAGATTGTATATTATTATTATAGTTATTATTGACCTCCTTTGAATAAGAATGTCAGTTGTTCAACAAGATATATTACATACGTTACTATATTTGATATCCCATTTTGACTTGTCGGCTGAAAATAGAGTGGTATTCATTTGTCGTCTTATTTATTCCCATCCCTGTGTCATGGGGCTGAGACAGTTTCTCGCCATTCTTCACTTACGCAACGATTGACACGTCTTACCCCATACTTTGAAAATGGAATCTTTCTGTAACCTTGACTGTTGAGATTGCGAAGACATGCATGTAAAATGTACATTGTAATTACTGATTCTTGGCGTGCTAAACTTCCATTCTCAAACAGTACAATCTGGCATCCAAGTGGCAAAAGTATTTCTGAAACTTCGCCACGATGAGTCGACGTCAGAGGTGACAGTTCGAAAAGAAGCCATTTTTCTCTCTTCTTAATCTTTCCAACTGCATACGAACGTTTCAAGCAGCCATTTCGGCAATTTCTAATTTGTCTGTAGGCACCACGAGCGTTCTTTGCTTTTGAGATGGTATTGATATGAAGTTTCTGGCTGGTAGAGGCGTTTTCTGACAATGACATCAAAATCGCCGATTCAATTATAAATCATCAATTATAAATGTTATAAGTAAAATCTGCAAGTGAAATGCTATAAAGATTGTATATTATTATTATAGTTATTATTGACCTCCTTTGAATAAGAATGTCAGTTGTTCAACAAGATATATTACATACGTTACTATATTTGATATCCCATTTTGACTTGTCGGCTGAAAATAGAGTGGTATTCATTTGTCGTCTTATTTATTCCCATCCCTGTGTCATGGGGCGTGAGACAGTTTCTCGCCATTCTTCACTTACGCAACGATTGACACGTCTTACCCCATACTTGACCAATCTCAAATTATATGTAACTGCTCTCAAATACTAATGCAAAGCTGAACGGAAACATTCCACATCTTTGAAGCGTAAGCGAAGACCACTGCTGCTAACAGCAAACAAGAGCCCATGTTGCGGGAAGCGGACGACTGCCTCCAGAGATTGACTTATTGAGATTCATTACCGAAACATCTATGCAATGTTTATTCAACGGAAGAAAATGCATCATATAGCTACCAGATTTACATATGAAAAAAGAAGATGTACTTAACACGTGCAAAAGGTACACTGTATGATGCCATGCAGAAAGGAACGAAAGTTCGATCAGCAGCTCTAAATGTTGACGGCTTCGCGAAGAAGAGGTGTGGAGGTCACGTCATAGAGCTACTTCAGTAGTGACCATGTCTCCGTCGGTGCGCCCCTGCAATGTTATGAGTCATGGAATGGACTTAGCTGACGGCCGTTCCACTACATATGTTACAGATGTCCATTGTGTAGCCCGAATAAATGGGATGATTTATTTATTTATTATTTAAACAGTGGCAGAATTAACTGACACGAAAGGTGCGCCAACAGTGGTAGAAATTAACTGGAAATAACTGGAACCAACCCTTAGGAAAGAAAACAAAAATTAAACATAAACAGTAACATAAGCGAAATAAGCAGTCAGTCACCCATGAGGTGAATAATAAGTCCAACAGTGATAAGGTTTACAAGGTAAGCAGCTGGGAGAACAACTTGCGTCAACTGCAGTTTTAGTTTAACCTGCCGAAGAAAAATTCATGTAACAGTGGTACCAAGAGAGACCAGGAGCTTAATGGTATCGGTAATATGATAACGAATATTCTAGTAGGCATAGTTTTGAAAACTAAAAAAGCGCGCATGCAGTTGCATTAACGACTACACTTTCAAGTAATCGCCTCATGTTGAATTTAGCGGTCGCGCTGGCTGAGCGGTGCGGCGAGTTGGACACATCATGGTGGGAAAGCGTTGTCATGCGATCCCAAGAAGTTTCTGGCTAGCAGGAAAGAGCGTTCAGACTGCTTCTCAACGCTCTACCACCCAGGGCCAACTTGTCGCCCTTCTTATCGTTAGCTATTGCGACCGCTGCCCTTTACGGTACCTCCCAATCGTATATTTGCCATAGTGGAAGGGGTGATTTCTCCTGGGGCGGAGATTGCTATTAGATACTCAAAGAAATTCTCTCTCTGTCTGAGGCAGCAGTACCTCTACACGAATGGGTAGTGGAACTGGAGTAACACTCATATTCGATGGCGACGGATGTCTTCGAGGGGAGCTTAGGATTCCACTGATTTTTGTTCTCCTTTATGCCCTGATCTCTGTCACTTAGGCGGCCATTTAGTCACATATATGCAGGATACGTGAACACGGCCGGGTTGTAGTAGAAGATTGACTAAACTTCCATGAAACTAGAAGGATAAACCTCCCGTTATTGGTCGTTCTCCGTTTGGTGTGTGGACGTATTCTCCTTCCATTCCGAGTCGTTGTGAGATTTGCATGCGAGTGGCTTGCGGAGGCCAGATTGTGTGATAGTCAGTGTTCTAACCCTCACGTGCGAGTACCAGTTAGATAATTTTTGGTAAGAAGATTGTTTGACTTCAGCGAGATTCCGCCTGGGATTCGACACTCGAACCATGAGCATGATCAGTGAGTTCACTTGCCAATGCACCACTTACGCCTCTCACAGGGAGGGGAAGAAATACACTTCACTCCACATTCCAGACAGCATCGATCACACTCTGCTGAACTCAAACCGACTGCTCCCAACTTAATGCTAAAGTAGCTTTCTGCACCAAAGACACACAAGAATTTGCCATAGCAAGCTTGTGCGCTGTTCGAGCTCAACTCGTCCTCGTCGGATCGTGGACCATTATGGCGCTATCTGAAAAGCTGGCTGAAAGAGGTCTTGAATAGTTAAAGCTAGTGTCTTATCAAGCAACCTGTCCATGAACCGTTTGAAGAATTTGGCCAGGCTGGAACGATTGCGGTAATGTTTGGTGATGTGCGCCATGGGCTGAGTGTCTCTTTTTTGGCTATCCCTGTATATTTCAGTAACTTTGTATTCAATATGTTACAAAAATATACATTAGTATGCAAATCTTAAAGGAATCTTCCGCGGAAAAAGCTCCGCCTCCATTACCACAGAAAAACGATACCCCGATAACGATACCGGCTCCTAACCTCATGAGCAGCAAAAAGAACGGAACATGAGCCTTAGTTTCGATAATACTAATCCTACACACAATACAAATTGATCCCTCTTTCCTTTAAGAACATTCCTTTGAGGTATCGTTTTCTGTGGTAATGGGGGCGGAGCTTTTCCCGTGGAAGATTCCTTTAAGGCGAGGGTAACTTACGCCCCCAGCAGCTTCATGCCTCCCCACACCATGTCAATTGGACCATCAGAACAATCACGTTTACCGATGGGCCCGGGTGCATTACTCGTTTCTACACACGCCATATGCGACTAAGTCTAGAGTACCGACCTCATTGCTCTAAATTAAGATGAACGCGCGTTTCTCCACATTGATGGTCCATTTTCATTGTTTCGGTATCTAGCAAACGTTTCTGCCAGTAGGCGGATTTTAAAGGAACATGAAGTGCTGCTGGTCGGGCAGAGAAGCCATCCCTATGCGCTAGAAAAATACGTAACCACTAAACTCTAGCCCCGTAGCTTGCCATAGGCTGATCTTGATTTTGCAGCTTATCTACAGGGGTGGCCAAAAAAAAAGACACTTCACTCCACCTTTCAGATTAAAGAGCACACTCTAATCTATTAAAAGCTTACATGACAGCCTTCTACACCGACAACATCAGAAGATGTTCCCACGCAAACATGATTCACGGTACAAGCTCAACGGGGGGCGTCGAGGTACCATTGGCCATTACGACGACTTCGAGACGCTGGTCAAAAGCGATTTTGCATAGTCTCAGCTAATGTCTCTGGGAAGCTGTTTAGCAGTTATTGATTGAAGAAATTACGTTGCAGCTTCAGGCCGGAGCGACTAAGGTGAGCCTCGTTGAGCTCGACGGCGACGGCAGATGACGTCATATTCTGAAGACAATGGAGGCAGTGAAGGGGACCCTGCTTCTGCTTACGGGGGAACACCTAAGGAATATCCCGCCATGAAACATTTCATTATCATCGGCATCCTGTGCGACGAAAAGTTCGATGATGTGCACCATGGGCAAAGTGTCTCTTTTTTTTGGCCACCCCTGTATGCTCGCTCCGCCCCTTCTACTTAAAAGAAAACTCTGTGCAAGATAGTTTATAAAGTGTTCTCGGGTGCAAATTCCTATTTTGATCTGTGCAAGAATCATGCCGAGACCTAATATATGTGGCCAAAATGCAGTTGTACTGATTTTCCGGCAAAACGCATCAACCTCGGGACCTCTTTGCGAGGTTTTGCCCCTCCCTTCTAGCCTTTATCCACCCGATTCAGATTCATACAAATTTGTTTCCTCCTTAAACTTCTCTCATCGTCATTTTAATCTCTGCAGTTAGACTAACAGTTGGAGTTTTTCACAGCTCGCCAAAACATCAAACACATGGCTGCGATTTTTGTATTCATCTGTGCTTTAGTGCTATTTTTGTTACCGTTTCTTCGTTTCGGTCATCCCATAGCACAGGGTTCTTCCTCGTCTACGTAGGCCAACCGAGCTTCCATTCTTCTGATTCTATTAATGGCTCCTGACAAATGGAGGGCTTGACTGTCCTGGACGACGTACGGTCAAGTATTTAATCCTCCAAACGCGCGCGTATGACTCGAGTAATTTCTTTCATGTGTACGATTCGTCACTCCCTGATAGTTCCATTCCTTCGTTTATCGCGTGATATGATGAGAAGTACCGAGACGCTTTCATTAGAATCCAATTAGGGGGCTCAGCTAGTTGCGGATAGTGCTTCAGCTACGACTCGCTAAAAAAATTTTTTAATACCACACGGACCCTTGCAAATCCTCTTTTTTCCTGAAGTGAGATTCTGGAAAAAAATTCCAGTTCAGGAAAAAAGAGGATCCTGGAAGGGTCCGTGTGGTATTACAGGGAGGAGTCCACAATTCAACAACAAATGCAGCCTTCAGCGTCAAAGATATGAGTGTTACAATTAAGATTCCCCAAACAATTTCTTACTTGTTGGAAAGAAAAAAGCTCGTGGATTTTGGGTCTGCTCCAATTTTTGCGCGAAATCGCCCCTGAAAGCAGCTACAGTCGTTGAAATAGTGCCAATGCAGCAGAAAAGTGCCTCACCCAGCAATTACACTCGGCTTCTCCTCCTCCGCTCACCTCTATACACGTTTTTTTCCGGTCTTCAAGTCATACAGGAGCCGAATTATGAGATCCTGTAGGAGGCGCAATGAGTCATTAATTTCAGTGGCAAACCCCGCCCACTTTGGTGCATGCTTAGCCCACAAAAAGCATTTAACCCCATTCTCCGGCAACCCTTATCCAAAATTTTCCCGGTTGCCGACTTCTAGGAATCGAGTTATAAGAGTGGTGGCAAACTCCGCCCGGGTGTGCCATGCACAGCGTTTACTTATTACCTTCCCTCCTCATCTGACCTCTATACACATTTTCTTCGGTCTCTAAGTCATCTTAGAGCCGAATTATGAGGACTTGTAGGAAGCGAAATCGAACTATGTATTTTTGTGGCAAACCCCGCCCACTTTGATGCACCTGCATGCATCATCGCCTCGCCCAACGATATCAGTTCACTTCCATCTCTTCCCCGAACTCTATCTACATTTTTCCCAAGTCCGGAACTTCTTGGAACCGAGTTATGAAGTTTCGTAGCAAACTCCGCCCACTTTGACGCATGCTCCACCCGCCGACAACAGTTGACACCCTTCCCTCTGCCAACCTTTATACGCTTTTTTCCCGGACTCCGGGACTCCTAGAAACCGAGTTATAAGCCTAATTGCAAACTCCGCCCATTTTGACGTAAGCCATGCCCATCTCTGAAATTTAGCTCCCCCTCCCCTCCTGACCTCTGTCCGCTGTTTTCCGGTCTCTAGTCATCTCGGAGCCGATTTATGAGCTCTTGTAGAAAACGCTACGCTGTCTGCTTCATGACACACTCCGCCCATTGTGGGCAGGCGTCCGTTCACTTCATGCGTGCTGGAATGTGAAATCCCTGCACTGGTTTCGTTTCTGGTCTGTAGGCTTCCTCCTAACCGAGTTATGAATATTTTCACTGAGCACCGCTTTTTTAGAGAAGGCCCCGCCCACCGCGGGTGGGTCTCCGCAATTCAATCTGCCTTACCAACGCACACCTATACCCACTTTTGTCCCCGGTCTCGAGGCTGTTTTGTGACTAAATTTGAAATCATGGCCCTCAGTGCAACTCATTTCGATGCACGCCACGCTCACTGTGGGCGGGGCTCAGCTTAGGTAATGTATGTTTTTTACTTCTCGAGATATGGTGCACCCATCCCAAACTTGACCTGGACCCAGTAGGTTGTTGCTCGCTTAATACGGATTACGTGACAGACAGACAGACAGACTTAGCGCATTATATGTAGTGGGGATAAGATCGCAATAATAGCTCATATACTAGACGGATACTCTATACTACTCATCGACGGTAGCAGCATGAAAACGCTTTGCCACAGGATGATCTGTGTTCTCTCTTCTGCTGTTCTTGTGCAATCGCTGCTGCTGCTTATTATAGAACTCATCTAAGAGCGTATTCAAGCAAAACTGGGGAATTTGACGTGCTCAATGAGCCCGCAAATTCACCTTTGTTCCGTATCGGATTCGTGGTCGACTTTATTTGTGGTTTGTCTCGGCTCACGCAAAGCTTGAAGCGTTCACGCTCACAAAGTCTCTGTTCAGAAAGAATATGAATTGTACTCACAAACCGCCTGGTACCCATTCCCGAACTTGGTCGGATTATTTCTGAAAAATTTTTCTCACCAAGTGACTGAAACTGATGCCATGGGCCAGTTGTAACTTGAACGGGACACCGACGTTCTGGCATGGGCCGTCATTGCATCGCCTTTACCAGAGAAACTTCGACTGGGTTCGGCAACGGAGTTCATACTTGTATTTTGAATGCGATTTTACCTACACAATGATGTGCGACTCAGTGTTTTCATCCTCTTTATACGAGTACCAACTAAATAACCTGGGATGGGAAATGGGTTTGGTTGGCTTTAAGGTGGAATTTACGATCAGAAGGCATATCACTATATTAAGGTCGGGGTGGTCAGTGGTACCGAGATGAATAACAACAGGTGGAAACGACCGATAACCCGAGAAATAAAGAATTGGGACCGCTTCCTTGCAGAACAATTGCATCTCCTCAAAATGCGACTTTTATCGGTGCTGCTCTCCTCAACTCTCTACTCAACGGACAGAGATGCGACGAGTGGCTAACCAGTCGTCAGGCGTAACGCACCGATGGCGCCGCGGAATGAGCTATGCTAGATGTCCGCAGCCAATTTTTCGCTACGAATTGCGTGTCGGTCCGCATTACTGAATTTCGTGGCAGGCGTACAGACAGATGACTGACAGACCGACAGACACATAGACGAACCGCTTTATAGTAGGCAGGATACTGAGTGATTTACGATCCTTCGATAGTTTATATTATATTATATTATATTATTATATATTATAATAATTCCCAGCTCTCCACTAGCCCAAGGGAATTGTTTAAGTAAAGAAGAGGAAGTAAAATCAGCTCACGTTAAGTAAAAGCACACGAGCTTCATGTAATCGCACCAATCAAGCGGGAAGAAAATGCCGTCGCATCCGTAAGTTGTACCATTAGGAAATCCTTTGACCTAAATGAATATAACTTGCCTTTTCTCAGAGAAGTTCCTGTAAAAAAATGATATGTTCAGCAAGTAGTCGCTTATATACTACTAGATTTCCTCTTTCGAGTGAATGCTTAGTCCCTTTGGATGTTCGAAAACAGCCGAGTAGGGTAAGCTAAATCTGGTGCGACATTTATAATGCAACAACCTAATAGTTTGAATGTAGATTTTCAAGTTTGGGAAGAAGTCTTCTGATATTAGCTCTGCATTGACAGTTTTGTTTTTCTATTCTATTCTATATGGTATATGCGTTCACAGCCTGAACGGCTAAGGGAGGGGGGGGGGGAGGCGGTCCAATAAATACACAATGTCCTCACACTTGAAGGCAGAATTTGCGTTGAAAAGGTAGCTCATTGGAAGTAACTGGAAAGAAGGGTCGAGGTGGCTAATGGAGTAGTGATGGAAAAGGAACGATGTGAAACGGCCCGGAACCCGATAAATGGGACGCATTCCTTGCCCGTTGACTCTCGCATGACTCTCATCGTTGTGCCCTCTTCAACGCTAACTCTCACTCTGCTATCTAATTGCTCCCCGCTTAAGCACCTGCGGCGAGCGATTAGATAGTCGGTTGGCGTTCTGCGCCAAATGCGCTGAAGTGAAGGCCATCTTAGATGGCCGCGGGCATATGCTTCAATCGAAGTGTATGTTGGCTCACACCTTGGGGAATCCTGTCTCTCAACTATGTGAATTACTCCCTCTTTGACCATCGTTCTTATCGTGGAGTCCTCCTTTAAGAGAGAGAAGTCTCACGTTGCTGGACTGAAACCAAATGCTTAGAATATGTAAAGCACATTTCATTTCAGGAGCGGCACTTTATAATAGCCTTTTACGTGGACGGCATCAGGAGACTACGAAACGGGAAAATGGCGAGCTCAAGAGGTGCTCTCGATCGTAGACCATTACGACGTTTCTGAGAGGTTGGTGGTAGAAGATCGGCATGATCGGAGTTACTTTGTCTAAGACTATCCAACACTAAGTATAGCCAAGAAATTATGTGGCAGCTCAAAGGCCGATTTCACGATAAGAACTAGTAGCTCAAGGGAGAATTCCACGATAAGAACGAAGGTTGAAGAAGGGAAAAACCGCCCAGTGGAAAGACAGGCGGACCTCTTGAGGGTGCGGACAGACACGCGATTGGTAGCGGAAGGCTAGACCTCGGCCCACTCTTGGCACAAATGTCCCGGTACGCCCTTCGTCTATCTAATCACTCGCCGCGCGTCTATACGCGTCGAGTGATTACATAGCAGGGAGAGCGTTAGCGCTGATAAGGGCATAACAATGCAAGGCCCATGAATGCGGAAATCAACGAGAGAGAATGGGTCCTATTTCTCGGGTTCTGGGCCGTTTCTTATGGTTTTTCCTTCTTTCTTGAAGAACTCGCGGTCCTTAACTTGGTTGGAGTCGAGTTGTTTTTGCGTCATAAATTCTGCCTTCAAGGCTTCTGCGATTACGGCCGGTCTCCTTTAGCTCAACCACGAGCTGATGACTTCATATAAATTGTTCACGACTGGCATAACTACCCTTCCTGGTTTCACATCCTCTTTCCTATCTCTTGGTCTCAACGTGCTTGATCATACTATGTGGGCTGTACAGGAGGACAGAGCCTGTTTGAACCCAATGCTTCGACGTGGAGGCACTAAAGCTTTTTCTCTGCGAATTCCAGAAAAGTACACCACGGGATGTCATGGAGGCGATTGAGGAGTTATGTTGGAAGCAAGTGGGAGCCATACTCACACCTACAGGGGAGCACAACGAATGAATGTCATTCCTCCAAATATGGAAATGTCAAGCCGAAGCTGCGTGTAACCACTCAAGGAGATATTTATCTCGAGAGATGCTACGAGAAACGTGGTGCAATACTTCTGGGGCGACCTCTAGAATGTCGCTTGATCGGAAACGTTCTCGTACTCTTCACGGATAATACGATATCATAGCCCCTGCTTGGCGTACGCTGTTATGGCGGTCGGAGCAACTTCAACTCACTTTTTCGCCTTCTTTCTCGAAACACTCCTGCAACGTGGAATTCACCTTTTCTTCAAGGGATCTGGTATCGTTCTTACGAAATAGCCTGAACATACAAATAAATCCACAGTAAGCGCAGTTAAAATTTCTACAACAATGTTTGTAAACACCTGTTCTTTCCTATCCTCGTCCAGCCTGTCTCACTAAAAGCTACAAGCCCTTTTCCCTTCTTCAATGCGTCATTCATTGCCCATCTTGAATATGTCGGATCCCATATCTGTGATCAAAGTTAATACATTGTACAATTTTGTGAAGTCGTTCTGAGAAGGACTGCTCTACTCAAAACAAACCCAGTGAAAAACCAACCATGTATGGATTCCACTTCTTATTCACATCCTCGAACACTTTTTTTGTGATATTCATCACGATGCCTAAAAAATGTGCTCCTCTGTTAGTTTGAAGCATCCCTGTCAAATAGTAGTAAAGTGATGACGACCTAGCAACATGCATTCGCCAAAAGCTCACTTATTTGAGCGCCGACACTAGCTAGTAGGAAAGGGTAGTGCGAGGGCGAACCACATCATGGAAACAACAAATGCGTTATTTTGCTGTTCTCACCAAATTCTGTCTATAGATGATTACCACTCGTTCTAGCTAACCATTATCGTGCAGCCAGATGCGACTCATTGTCAAAGGCATCGCATGAATAGCTTCTTTGGGGCGTGTTTGCTAACATCACTGATTGATTCGTATTCTTACTCAAATTTCACTCGTACTTAACCAGAGAGGCATGTCATTTTAAAAGAACTTTGAAAAGTCTGAAGCTTCTTCAAGGTTGCCTTCGGAGAAGTAGGTTATTTGAGAGAGCTGGGGTAGGCGTGTCACCGGAAGTGACATACACTTGATAGAAGTTTTGTGGATAAGCTGCTTCCAACATACATTACTGGATACCAGCAAAGCATGCTGGCAAGAATTTACCCACGAAACTTCTATCAAGTGCACGTATTTAACGCTTATGTGTTCATGAATTTGACGCTGACGGCTGCATTTCTTGTTGAACAGTGGACTCCTGCCTGTAATTTCACACGGACATTTCCAGAATCCCCTTGATTTTGCCTCTTTTCTCAATAGCAGTAGTGGTAGCGCGCGCAATGAATGGGCCCAATTTGGGACGCAGCCTGTGCTTCACATCCCTTCATATTGGTGGACTCATCTGAAAGATAAAATATCCGTTGGAAAATGTGCGAATTTCGGATTCTTCAAACCTTGTCGTAAAAAAACACTGAGGTGTTTACGCATTACTACGCGGACCCCTTCAAATCACGAAAATTTTATGCGGGCGGAATAACATTGTTTGAAATACATTGGCCTTACATTGCATCGATCCGATCCTTGATATTTGTCTCCGGACAGTGATGATCCTACTGCATTGATTCGTTGCGATCTCCCGGCTTCAGCGAGCCGATACGACCCCCCCCCCTCAATACTGACGACCTATCGAGGATTCCTCAACGCACGCTTTACCCTGATCCTGCGCATCACACGACCTAAGGTTCCGCAAGGCTCTCCAAATATATTTATCACAGATAGCCCAGTAAACACCCAGCATTTCTCCTGAATTCTGATGATTTAGTGATGAATAGGGTTATTTTGTTAGCCTCAAAATAAGACTGTGTGGGGCAACTTCCATGCATAAGAGAGTCACGTCTACGATTGCCCTCCAGGCGTCCATCCTACCGACTGAAAGGAATCGATCACAAGACTTCTGCCTGGCTTGTGGCTTTGAGTACCAGATAACTACATAGAAACTCTCCGAGATTCATGTTGGGGAGGGGGGAAGGAAAAGGGTGAGAAGCGGATACAGAAACAATATCCAAGCTCTCTTGTCGTAAAACTTCGGCATCCTTGTGATTATGGTGTTCCTCTTCTGCACGAGAGACTGAAGACTCACCTTCTCGTAGTATCTGATGTGTCCTATGCGTCGTTAAGTGGTGATGGCCTAACCATGACTATACTTTAACAACTCACTTTTGAATCTGAAAGCGTCGACACTAGCTAATAAGAGAACAAGCAGTGCGAGGATGACCATTTTGAGTGTGAAGAAATCGCTAACCTCCGCCCTATTTATATTGCTGATGATGATGCACTTTAGCTGAACATAACCATACAGCAAGATGGGACTTGTTGTCAGACGCTTCATATGAGAAGCTGTTCAAACGCATTTGCTAACATAAGCGATTGTTTTGTTTCTGTTCAAACTTCACATTGCTCTTGCAGGCAGAGGAGCATGGTATATATTACGAGAGACTTCAAAAAGTTAGAAATGTCTCATTTGTGCTATCGGGAGACATGTAATGAATTCATACATCGTCAGCTTCTGCTGCAGATAGGGGTACATTTCTATGCGGTAGAATCAAGAGAAGCATTTTCGATCAACTCCAGTGATTAATGGACAGGACCCAATTTTCTCACTGAGCCCTGCGAATCAAGTGCAAATTTCAATGTTCAAAGGGGCTAGGGTGTCTCATTTTCCCCAGGTATACAGCTAGAACAATTTTGGGCACTATTTACCCTTAACTGCCCCATCCTCAAGAACTGATACACGTTTTGTTCGAAATTCGTCCATGGCTAAGGATGTGGCTGGAAAGTTGTTTCTGGAGGTGTTTCGATCCGTAGAACACGAATATCGCACGGCCAGGCGCAACTCTTGGCTCCCGCGCCACAGGCGCTGGCGCTAATCAACATTTTGCAACTTACACCACGTATTCTTTCTCCGCGTCTCAATAAATAAAACGTTATTTCTATTATCATTGAGAATATTTGAACCATAATTTTAAAAAAAACGTCGGAAAAAACACCAAATACAGGAAAATGATTGCGACTAACAGAAGTGGTGCACCAATTAAGGTAGAACTTGTAATTTGCTACTTACGTATGTAGAATAGCTAATAGTATTCCATCGATAACTTTTGCTCGATAGATTTCTCATTTTCTTACATGGCTGTAGAAACGAAGATATAACTATGAATGACTGCGTTTTGCTAAATGCGTCCTGCGTTTTTCATCAAAACAATGCTGAAAAAGTTGCTATTAGCAGGGTGCAAGGCTTTTCGATGCGCAGTGGAGAGGCACTGTGTTCGTAAAAACAATGAGTGTGGCTTCGAAATCTATGGTCAGATCAACGCCTGTGTGCAATAATCGTAATGTGGGATGCCAAAATTTCTGTTGACTTTTGCTGGTTGCAGAGGTTGACAGACGCGTGCAGGTTGTCATGCATTTTGTACTCAAAGTGTAGTATTTTTTCTATAGGAACGAATTGCTCTTTCTCTTTGGTTATTTCACAATCCATCGCAATCTGTCACTCTCTGGAACAGTTTTCAAAGAATTAGCAAGTCGAACTGACATGATGATTTCACGGCATTAGTGCGTTCCTCATTAGCGAACTTCTTGCGGGTTCTTCGTGAAATATCTGGCATCACTCGCGGTCTGGTACGTCGCGCGGCCCGGTGTTGGCATGAAACTAGAGGGAGATCGTGCTAGTAAGTGGGTTGTGAGGACCACGATTCTTGACAACTTTTAGACATGGTTGGGGCGAACTGGGGTATTCATGAGCGCGGCCTGTCAACGTGGCCGACGCAGGTACTGGACGCGTTCTGCAATTTTTGCAGGGCATGGTTAACCAGGGAATGTTTTTGGAATTCCTATGGAGTTTTGAGAAAAACTAGGTGCATCGAGAGTCTTGGGCGCCGATTATAATATGTTCACCAAAAACTGCTGCGTGAGCTTGTGTAAGAAAGTTGTGAGTCTTAGAATTGCAAGGAACGCTAATGATGAGCTCAACCAATGTGCAAACACGGTTGCTTTTAATATTTGTTCTATGAGGGTAAACTGGTGCCCAGGTCAGAAATGGGTACCAACAGGAGGCCGTCGCGGCGGCAAGAAGGCCGAGTCAGCGGACGACTTCGCGCGCGTATCGGGGAAATCGCGTAAGTGAATAGGATGTCTCCTGCACGTCCCTTTCATCGCTCATCACGCGCCGCAAATCGTCCGCGACTTGCCTTCTGCCGCGCGATGGGCATCCTGGAGGGCTACCGTACAAATATGGAGGTCAATTTGGAAGCAGAGCCGGAGTGCTGCTTGCACCGATGGTAAGCTTAGTTCTCCAGAACGTTTTTTGCGAATTTTGAAGGCCTCACTAGCTTTCATAGAAAGTTCCACAGAGCTTTAGTTTCTTATCTGTAATCAGCGTTCCAAGGGCTCTACAAAGATCAACCTTCCAATCCGTTACATTGGAAGCTCAAAGCATTCCTGGTAAGACCTCGGATCAGGGATTGCAACTTGCTGTTTTAGAGGCTGCAGACACGAGTCTACTGCACTCTTAATCCTCATGCCATCCGCTGCTTCCGGAATATCGTTCATCACATTTCACTTCCGAACTTTAAGACTTTAGTCTACGTTTTTTTCTTAGGATTAATTGCACGCAATGTGTTTCAATATAGTAACTGTGCTCCTTGAACACCTAATCATCTATAGTGGTTTGGCTGATTATACCCTTAGGATTGTGACCTGGCGATTTTGAACAGAGGGCTTACGCTCGCTGTAGCGGCGCCCTTGCCCCACCAGTCCCAGCTCGAATGACTTTTTTTACAGTAAGTGATAAAGCTTTATTAACACTGCAAATGCTTTATGTTCCATATTTTCATGGGTGAACAAAGCAATGTGCGTGGCCACCACTGTAGGTAGGAAACTGCAAACCGCATTTCTTCCTGTGGGCGCTGCGAGTCTGAGCGGCGGCTTCCTTTCTAAAAATTTTCATGTCTTCTATGCTGTCCAATACTGTGTCGTAATTGTAGTTTTATGGTATCACTTCCGACGATCCGAATGTCAGAACCTTGGATATGGAATTTTGCCAACAACATAGTCATGGAAAGCCGACGCGTGCCGCACTTGATTTGGCTGGTGAAAATGTCCCATCTCCTTTTGTGTGGTTAGATTCTTGATCGTTTATTGTGATTGAACAATTTTCTCTCCTTGATTAGATCATGCAGAAAGAGAATATCAATCCTATAGGCGGCCGCTCTGTAGGACTACGCAAGTGATTTTCGAGTCCGCTCTCAAAAGGCGAAAATTGCAAGGAGATTCTGGATATATTCAGCACCAATTACAATAAAGGGAAAAGCTTGATATTTGAAATTAGTCGTTGAAAAAACTCGATCCCTCTCAAGCCGGATGTACTGAGAGGGTATAAATTGACATTTTATAAATACGATACATTCGTGATATCAAGTTTCCTTGTTCTGGATGTGTTTTCGATGGCAACGTCAAAGTGACTGATGTTTCTGTAAAATTGACTAGTTGAGATGCGAAGACATACTCTCAAACTGCTACATTGTAATTCTGATTCTGTGGCGTGCTTAAACTTCCATTCTCACAACAGTCCGAACATCTGGCATCAGATGGCATAAACGTATTTCGAACCTTCGCCAACGATGAGTCTGACGTCAAAGTAGACAGTTGTAAGAACATTTTTCTCTTCTCTTACATGCTTTCGGAACTGCATAACGAACGGTTTCAAAGAGAGTCCATTTCGGCAATTTCTAAATTTGTCTGTGGCAACATACGAGGCTTTTTGCTTTTTGAGAATGGTTGTTATTAGGTCAATCATTCAACACTGTCCGACATCTAGAGAAATGCTGGAGAGTAAAAGGTTAAAGCATCTAATTGTTTTGCTTTGAGATAGACCCCGGCTACGGTATACCACTGGATTAGTTTATAGTGCGCAGGAGGAGAAACACTGAACAGTATAAAGAATTCATAGTGCTCCAAATCGAGGATGGAAAAAAATTTTTAGATGACGACTGACACACCCTGACGTGAATATTGTCAGCTCGAATTCTGTGGTGATGCTGGACTCAGCTTATGGTGATACAGTGTCGCGAAGTGTACATTGAAATTGGTGTGAGAGCTCAAAAGAAGGGCGAAGGGAAGGAGTTGTGGTTGAGACGCGTCATCTTGTCCACCTTGCCCAAGAGAGTGGGGAATGAAATTGAGGTTCAAATGGGCGCCATCACAAGATGTTGAAGCCTTTGCGATGTTGCCTGCGCATTGCAGTCTAGCTGCCACTGTTAGGTACAAACTGTGGCCAAAATTGGGGATGGTCCACCAGAACATGTTTTTGGATATCCCATTTAGATCTCAGATGCAGGAGTCTAAGAATCGACTTTGTGTTGTAGCAATGATTTTCTCTGCCAAAAATTTTGTGTGTAATTGTACGCTGAGGCCCAGTAGGAGTTTCAAATTTGGATTAATGCGCAATAAGGAATAACACGAATTGGATCACGAAATAAGTGAGTTTAAAGTGGTGATGATAATGGTAATGGATTTCTGAGATTGTGCCTCTTAAATGGCTTTCTGTCGGGAAAAAACTTTGGCGTTTCTCAAAGTTTATGGCTTGTTTCCTTAGCGATCAAAATTGAGAAAAGGAATAGCAAAGTATAAAACTACAATAACGATATCATCACTATGTCGATACCCAGAACGGCTACAATACATCATATTGCTCAGAGTTATTTCGAATCCAACGGATATTGTGGCCTCTTCTGTCAACCGTATTTTCCCAATCACGCAGCCATTGCCACTCAGTTTGTTTTATGAACGAACGCCCTACTCGTTCGGAAGCGCTAGGAAATTCGTTGACATTATGCTGAACTAAACGCTCTTGTCTGATACTTGTTTGAACGTGACAAGCTGCGCGCGTCCGTGTTTTCTAGCCGTGGGGTCGGGTCTCGTTAAATGAAAGATTTCTTGACTTCAGCACCAAAGATTAGCTTTTAATCTTTACTGATGTTAATTTTATTTGATAAACGGTGAGGTGTTTTGAATGAGATGACTATATATAGAAATTTGCTGGCATCGAGGCGTTTTCTTGACGATGACAATCAACATCAGCGGTTATAAATATTATAAGTTAAATTGCAAGTGAAATGTGATAAGAGTTGTAATATTATTTATCATTTTATTTAATCTTGACCTTTGAATAATATTATGATCTCTTGAAAAGAATTTATTGTTTCACACGATATGTTAGTTAGACATACGCTACTATATTTTATATCCCATTTTGCCTGGTGCTAAAGATAGAGTTGTATGCCGTTCTGTCTCATATTTTTCCGCGATCCCTGTGATTATGGGTTGAGACCACAGTTTCTGGCGCATTCTTCACTTACGCAACAATTGACACTCTACTCTCGTCTTGCGCCGCTAAATTATAATGTGAACTAGCTCTACGAAATCAAAGATGAAAGCTGAACGGGAGCATTCCTATAAAAAAAAAACATATTTGAAGAGGAGCGGAGCATCCTGCCGAGCGAATAGGACCATTTGGGCGGTGAGCGGACGACCGGCTTATAGAATTGGCTTACAACGACTCATTTACTGAACTCTATGCATTATTTATTCAAGGAAGAAATGCATATATACACTACCAGATTTACATATGCAGAAAGACAATATATTTTGGTCGTGCGTAGGAAGGTAACACTGTATGATGCCATGCAGAAGGGAACGAAGTTAGAATCAGCAGCTCTGGATGTTGACGGCTTGTTTAACAGAAGAAGAGGTGTGGAGGACGCGTCCTGGAGCTAATTATTGACTAAACTATCGTCCGTCTTCCCTGAATCGTCATAGAATTCAATGAAGCAAAATTAACTTAGGCTGACGGCATTCTACTAACATATGTTACAGATGTCCATTGTGTAGCCCGAATAAATGGGATAATAACGAATATTCTAGTAGGTATAGTTTTGGAAACTAAAAAAAACGAGATATTTAGTGATTTCCTGTGGCCGGAAACTGCGTCGAAGAAAATCGTGCCCATAACAGTTATGCTGTGTTACGAACAAAACACGGCTACAAGTGGGGCCAAGCGCGCATGCAGTTGCGTTAACGACTACACTTTCAAGTAATCGCCTCATGTTGAATTTAGCGGTCGCGGTGGCTGAGCGGTGCGGACGAGTTGGACACATCATGGTGGGAAAGTGTTGTCATGCGATCCAAAGAAGTTTCTGGCTAGCAGGAAAGAGTGTTTAGACTGCTTCTCAACGCTCTAACACCCACGGCCAAGTTGTCGCCCTTCTTATCGTTAGCTATTGCGACCGCTGCCTTTATGTTACCTCCTAATCGTATATTTGCCATGGTGTGAGGGGTGATTTCTCTTGGGGCAAAGGATTTTGCTATTAGATACTCAAAGAAATTCTCTCTCTGACTGAGGCAGCAGTAACTCTACTCGAATGGGTAGTGGAATTGGAGTAACACTCATATTCGATGCCAACCGATGTCGTCAAGGGGAGCTCAGGATTCCACTGATTTTCGTCCTCCTTTATGCCCTGATCTCTGTCACTTAGGCGGCCATTTAGTCACATATATGCAGGATACTTGAACACAGCCGAGTTGTAGTAGAAGATTGTCTAATCCTCCATGAAAGTAGAAGGATAAACCTCCCGTTATTGGTCGTTCTCTGTTTGGTGTGTGCACGCATTCTCCTTCCATTCCGAGCCATTGTGGGATTTGCATGCGAGTGGCTTGCGGAGCCCAGATGGTGTGATAGTCAGTGTTCTAAGCCTTACGTGAGAGTACCAATTAGATGATTTTTGGTAGGAAGATTGGTTGACTTTGGCGAGATTCCGTCTGGGATTCGACACTAGGACCGTGAGCATGATAAGGGAGTTCACTTGCCAATGCACCACTTCCGCCCCTCACAGGGGAAAATCTAAGAACCGACACTGAGATATCCGGTACCTAATAATTTCCAGCTCTCCACTAGCCCAAGGGAATTATTAAATTAAAGAAGCAGAAGTGAAATCAGCTTACGATAAGTAAAAGCACACGAGTCTCAAGACATCGCATATACCAATCGGGAAGAAAACGCCGTCGCATCCGTAAGTTGTGCCATTACGAAGTGCTTTTGACCTAAATGAATATGACTCGCCTTTTCCCAGCAACAGTGCGATAAAGTTATCTGGGAAAAGAGTGGGATAGCTTTAAAGCTTCAGGTGATTGAACTACTTGTTTGCATATATGAGGTTGTTGCATTACAAATGTCGCTTTTGGACCTACCACAAAATTTGTGGGAACAGCAACAATTCGGCATCTCAGAAGGATAGAGATATACTACCTTATCGTGCCAGGCTTCGCCATTTCTCATGCAGAGACTCGACGTCCTTTTCGAAGAATCGTAGCGGACTGTTCGCAAGCAAATATGGACATCCAGGCTCCGATTTCTTTGTACTTTCTGGACTGTTTCTCGTACCAATTATGCCGCGTTGACTCGGATGTGCAGCACATACATAGATGGAGTGTGATAAACAGCAGCTTAGCAGCGAAGTGAAACGTTTCAGCCTGATCTCGCACTTTTTGCTGGTGATTTTTTCGTAAAATTCTTCTCTTTCTTCATGAAGTAACTTCATGGAATCATTGTTTTCCCTCTCGTTGCGCCAATGCACGCTTTGATGTGGGTCGGTTTTTGCTTACGAAGGTCTGCCGTGTCTATGTGAGCTGAATCCATTTCCTCATGATTTCGTAGAACCTTTACGTACACACATGGAAATTCCGGTCAGTCATCGTTTAAAAGAGAAATTCCTGTAAAAAATGATATGTGCAGCAAGTAGTCGCTTATATACTACTAGATTTCCTCTTTCGAATGAATGCTTAAGTCGCTTAGATGTTCGAACGCAGCCGAGTAGGATGAAGCTAAATCTGGTGCGACATTTATAATGCAACAACCTAATAGTCAAAATGTAGATTCCCAAGTTTTGAAGAAGTCTTGTGATATTAGCTCCGCATTGACGGTTTTGGTATTCTATTCTAATCTATATGGTATATGCGTTCACAGCCTGAGCGCCTACGGGGGGCGTGGAGGGAACAATAAATACACAACGTCCTCACACTTAAAGGCAAATTTCGCGTTCAGGCCTACTTACTGAGCCTCAACTGTGGCTAGAAACGCTAGGCACGCAAGTGCAGAGGTTGCGTTACTTTCCTACGTCGAATAGCGTTATTTAGACACTAGGCGCTAAGGACTTTGGCAGACTCCACCAGTAGTGTCATGCTCCGCCCGCCGTCCGATAACTTGTCTGGTGCGCAATGCTGATCTGCTATACTCTCTCTTCTCGGACTTCTCTACCGCTCTCTGCGCTCACATTATCTCTCATCTCTCTGGCGGCCGTTTGAACTTCTCCGCAACATAGGACAAAAGGTTCGTACTTCCTGTGTATTTCAAGGTTTTCTTTTCCTTTCTTCTCCACTGGCGGTTCATCTCCCTTCCCTACTTATTAAATGAGTGGAACTAGTCATAAGTATAATCCTGAATCTTGCCTTTAAAGGCGGAATTTGCGATGAAAAGGTAGCGAGAAGGAATGATTTAAAACGGCCCGGAACCCGATAAATGGGTTGCCCATTGACTCTCATCGTTGTGCCCCCTTCAATGCTAACGCTCTCTCTGCTATCTAATCGCTCCCCGCGTATAGACCTGCGGCGAGCGATTAAATAGTTGGTGGGCGTTCTGCGCTAAAAGTGCCGAAGTGAAGGCCATCTTAGATAGCCGCTGGCATATGCTTCGATCGAATTGTGTTTGGTTTAACCCTTCGACTACGACTTTTTTAAGAATGAGTTATCAATGTGTTCTGCGTTGCAACTACCCCTCCCGGGAACATACTACAAACTGTAGAAATTTGGATGATGCACGTTGGGTTTGACCTGAGATTTGATCTAGGGACCACGTGCGCGGTAGCGGCCCGTCTTGTCATTACACAATTTCCGCTCGGATGAGCATTTTTGAACATCAAGTCGCATTTCAGTTACCATTCGACAAATGCACATTCTCACAGCTCATTCGTGCATTAAGCCATTGTCCAGTTGGAAGCGCACTTGAGAAGAATTGCAAGCCGCATTTCGTAGTAGTGCTGCTCTACTTCCTGATAAAATGCCTCCGTCCGTCATCAGTTTGCTTACGTTTCACCTGATACAATGATTAAGGGAAACACTAGAACCATTAGCGCAAGTATGAAGAGTGTGAGACTCAAAAATTACCTTTTTGGGAGCTGCGCACACTGTCCATTGACCTGTGGTACGACTTGCTTACTAACCTATTCAAAGTAACTCGCTCTGTCGTATGACAATTTGGTGTCAGAGTAAGAATCATAGAGTTTCCATTCGTGCACAATTCCGCCATCAAACGGGCCCTGTGATCTCTATACGTTACAAAACTGTGGCAGTGTCTTTGAATACGAAGTGGGACACATGTGTACACCAGCAGTCAAAGATTAACTTACGCAGGATGACTCGCTTTAGTTCTGACGACTAATTGTCATAGTAGGAATTAGAAAGCTTTTAGTAGGTGCACAGTTCAGCCAACGAATGAGCCCTCCTGCCTCAATATTCCCTGGAACTGTGGCAGTGTCTTTGACTACAAAGTGGGACACATGTGTCCCACCAGTAGTCAAAGGGTTAAACCTTAGAGATCTCCCTGTCTCTCAGCCATGTCAATTACTCACCCTTTGACCTTCGTTCTTATCGTAGACTCCTCCTTTGAACGACAGTAATCTCACGTTGCTGGACTGAGACCAAGTACTTATAAAATGAGTATGTAGACCACATTTCATTTCATAAGCGGCACTTCATAATAGCCTTCTACGTGGACGGCATCAGGAGAATCCAAAACGGGAGAATGGCGAGCTCAAGAGGTGTTCTCGACGGATCGTAGACCTACGACTTTTCTGAGACGTTGGTGGTAGGAGATCGGCATGATCGGGGTTAATTTCTTTAAGACTATCCAGCACTAAGTCTAGCCAAGAAATTATGTAGCGGCTCCAAGAAGATTTCACGATAAGACTAGCACTTCATGGAGGATTCCACCGATAAAGAAGAAGGTCGAAGAAGGGCACTCGCATAGTGGAGAACAGCGACCTCATGAGGTGCAGACTGACACGCAATTGAGCGAAAGGTGGACCTCGGCAATCAAGCATGAACCGCCTCTTGAGACGCAAATGTCCGGTATGAATAACTCGCGCACGTCCTACGCGTCGAGTGATTAAAGAGCAGAGAGAGCATTAGGGTGAAAAGGGTTAACGATGTAAGTCGCATGAGTGCGGAAATCAACGGGCAAGAAGGGATATTATTATTCGGGTTGGCACGTTTGATCATGGTTTTCACTTTTTTCTGGAAAAAGAACTCGCTGTCCTCACACTTACAGTCGAACTCGAGTCAGATAGGGCGTGGCTTGATTTGACGTTTCCTTTCCCGCACTTGAGTTAAAGACCGTGAGATAGGTCTGTTTCCTAAGTACTAAATTTGATATCGCAGAGCATGCTTATCCGTCTACTTCCACAATGCGGCGGCCTGCCAGTCAAACCCAGAACACGGCTATCTGATTCGAATATCGAGATATAATTTGAGTTGGGTTGTTTTTCTGAAAGCTTCGAGCATTACGCTGTCTCCTTATCTAACCCTATGGCTGATGACAGTCATATAAATTGTTCAGGACTGGCTCGGCTACCCTGGTTTCGCATCCTCAACAAATTGCTCTATTTCCTTGATTCAACGTACTGGATTCATTACTATGTGGGCTGTACCGAGCTGCTTTACCCAAGCGTTCTACGTCGAGGCGCCAAAGGCTTTTTTCTTGCAAATTTCAGAAAATACAGCCTATTATGGTCTGCAGGGCAATGCAGACTTAAGTTGAAAGCAAGCTAGGAGCATACTACACCCTACAGGGGAGAACATCGAATGAATGTCATTCCTCCAGATATGGAAATGTCTGACCAAAGTCTCAAAGAGATATTTATCTCGAGAGATGTTACGAGAAACGTGGTGCAACACTAATGGGGCGACCTGTAGAATGCTGCATAATTGGAGACGTTCTCCTTCTTTTCGCAAATAGTACGATGTCCTAGTCACCTGCTTGGCATCAGCCATGAACGCGCTTTGCTCTATTTATGTATGCTGTTATGGCGGTCGTAGCAACTTCAACTCACTTTTTCGCCTTCTTCCTTGAAACACGCCTCCAACGTAGAATTCACCTTTTCTTCAAGGGATCTGGTATCGTTCGCACGAAATACACTGAACATACAAATAAACCTACAACGAGCGCAGTTAAAATTTCAACAACAATGTTTATGAGAACCTCTGCTTTCTTATCTCCAGCCAGCCTGCCTCCTTCACAGGTACAAACCCGCCTCCCCGTTTAACTGCATCTACCAATGCCCAATCGGCGTATTTCTCATCCCATAACTGTGAACAAAGTTAACGCATTGTACAATTTTGTGAAGTCGTTCTGAGAAGGACGGTTCTACTTAAAACGAACCCAGTACAAAACTAACCATGTTTGGGTTCCATTTTTTATTCGCCTCCTTAAACACTTCTGCTGTGATATTCCTCACGATGCCTGAAAAAATGTGTCTTCCTATTGGTTCTGCAGTATCCCTGTGGACGTGGTCAAATGCTGATGACCTAAAAATATGCATTCTCTAAAACCTCACTTATTGAGCGTCGACACCAGCTAGGAAGAGACTGAGCAGTGCGA
>MU868622.1:4354-28167 GCA_036418205.1 Ostertagia ostertagi
TGACCAATTCCTCCACGTCAGCGTCGGGCTCATTGTAGAAAGACTGGAAAGGAGTGTGTAGTTATCCAAAGCGAAGAAAGAGGGTCTGGTGCACATGAGGTGAACACAACTGGAACGTAAAAAATTAACTACTCCCTTTTATACCTGAGCTCGCCTATTTCCAAATGGAAACTGAAGAAATGGGGACTACGTCACCAGTTTGTCGAAAATCGGAAATATCTAATATTCTTTCCAGATCCCACCCCGCACCTGTTGTTCTCAACGGAACACAGTTAATCTCAAAGGGTGGAGTCACAACCATGAAGGTGCACTAGTTAAGGAAGATAAACATATAGCATAATAAAAACATGGCATTGATTTTACCAGAAGATGGTCGTAGGCTTTGAAGGTAGCTCCACTGATTGCGTCACGGTCAACTGAAGTGAAAAGGTGTCGTGGCGCGTTGTCGTGACGGAAATCCTTGTGGGATGCCATATTCTGGAACAAAAAAAAACTGGTTCACAAATATCATGGGATTATCATTCCCAAATCTAGCCTCTGACGTATAATAGGTGTAAGTTTTTTTTAAGTAAAAGTAGCGTCTGAGGCCGAAGTGACAAATGAAGTCTTTCTACAAAACAGCAACACAGAACTAATGTGTTAGGCTTCTACCTCCAGAGCCGTGTACGGCCTCGACCAGTAGGAAGGCTGGTCAGCTGTCGACAGAAAGGGATTGACCCAGGTAAGCGCTCTTATACCATGAAAGATTTGCTCAGGACGCATGTCATGCAAAAATGGCTGCTTAGCGGTGGATCAGTTATGGAAAGGCTTAAGAACGGAGACATCCTTTTTTGGTAAAAAATCTAAAAAATTAGGACAAGTCTGACGTATTCTCATCACTCCAGTCTTCTATTTCATCGTAGTCTATCATTTGTCTCTACTCTAGTAACTCGAACGCTTAGAGCGAATGTATTGCCTAACACGTGGCCGTCTCACCACTTACATCCTTCTGTACACTCCTTGGCCTCTCCCATGGATTCATTTTGGTCACAGAGATGATTTTCAAGGCTTGCTTCTTTTTGGAAGTTTAATTTTTCCTACATGGGAAATCTACGCTGCCTCTACCATCGCATTTTGACTCCTTCATGTGGGGAGAGGAAAATCTAACTTACCGTGAATGTTTTTTTGAAGCCGAGTTTATGATTGAAAGTCACCTCATATTAGAACCACGTAGCTGTAGGTCACGTGGTGCACGAGATCTGCTTTCATTTCGGCATTGATGCGATCCGATCATATCGCTTGTCCTCTCTCCTGATAGCGCTGTCCCTGCTAAACGGACGGCTAAAGGCTGGGACTGCGCCAGGTGGGCCGTGTCGCGGCGCTTGCGGGGCGCGGACGGCGAGGCTAGATCGCCGCGCACATCCTTCGCTGCAAATTGTGTATCAATCCGCACACCTCTCAGGGGATGCGCCTGACTTTATCCCGTGTAAGCTTCTCCTTCTTCGCCTCCAACCTCTCGTGAAAATCCTCCGTTAACATTCGCGCTTCAAGAGTCTCTCTCGCCCTCATATATCTTTAATTGCCACATGTCTCCACAACTTTTCCTGCATATGGTTCCCAGATTTTACTACGAAATCTGATGCCTCATAAGAATCACTGTGACTGTGACATAACCTTTGATAGTTGATTAGCCTCAATGATGTCGAGGCGGGCATCGAGGGGGACCAGCGAATTCAACACGTCCGTCACATCTTCATTGGAAAAATGTTGCCCTGAAGTGAATGCGTTGTATTTCAACCACTAGATTAGTCAACTTGTTAGGCCATCAGTTATGTGTACCTGTCTGGATGGAAGACCCGGTTAGCCTGAGCGGCCTCCGGGATTTGAATCCCAGACCGTACGCGAGGTACTCAGTGTCACTCACCACCACAGCACCCCCAAAAGGGCCATACTTGGGAATAACTCAAGGGGAGCAAATATATCTGGAGGTGGATGTAAGCAACCTTAGGCTCAGCTGATTTGCGCCTTAGATACTTTCTTCTCACCCTTCGTATTTCACGTGCCCAATTTAATTCGATGGACATATGTGAAATGAGCTTGTACCAAGAGCGTTGTTCGCCATTTCGTTGAAATTGGCTTTTTGCCACTACATTCTGACTGCGCAGCGACCGATCAACATTCGAATTGGAATTTCAAATGGCTCAGGACCGATTCCAAAGCCATAAAACACATTTTGACATTTTCGGCGATGGTACTCACGGTTGCACTGACTGCAGCTACATTTGCTAGCACTTCCTTGATATGGAAGTAATGGTTGGTAAATGTGAACAAGCTTCATGACTGGCTAATCTAGCATGACTTGTGGTTTGGTTCTGGCTTTGGAACGCTCTAGACGCCAATTTCTATGCTTGGTCCATGTAATGGAACCAGTAACTCCATAGGTGTGAGATTTGTGCTCAGGGTTGTGTATCTCCCATCATCAAGAGATTCGATGGTGAAAATTTCAGGTACTGGCATACCTTGACAAATTCCAGCAAAAAGCAATGCTAAGTAAATAACTTGAGACATCGTTGGTTGTGACCTGAAAACTTACAATCAACAGACAGTTATTATAACTAGGAGGAGAACTGTAAAAGAATATGAGAGCTTTTTGAGATGTGGTTGGCTCCGCATCGGGTTGCAGGGCTAACTGAATAATGTTGGGTGATCGTTTTAAATAGTTTGATAAGAAGGCGTGTTCTGCTCATCATAAAAACGCAATTATCGGCGTCATGTGGATTGCTTTTGAATTACCTTAATTCCTCTCACTTAAACCGATTTGCAACAGTTGACACTTCTGATAGCAGACTGATGGAGGTCGCTTAGATCAGCAACTTGGGCAGTCTGAGAAGAGTCAGGAGAGGTGGGTGCGTCATACCCTCTCGGCAAGCGATGAAAATGAAATCGTTCAAAATGCAATTTTTTCATCATATTATGTAGTTTCTTCACTCTCAGCACGCTTTCATTTTTGCAATCGCCCTTATAAGGCACAACTTACGCTTCGCCCTTATCCCACTTGGGAAGACCCTGGGATTATAGGTGAAAGGCTTAGCTTTTCTAAACGAAGTTCACTGTTGAATCCGAATTCAAGGTAGAAAAGGAAGTGCCTACGAAAAAGGAGGCATAGTGAAGTCCAGTTTTTCAAACTGTATCAATACCTCGCGACTTCTCTTTAACCCTCTTCTGAGCAAAAAAAAACTGAAATTGAGGGACAACTTGACAGCACAGTTGCGCTCTCTGGGCAGAATTTTTTGGCCGTATTCCTTTATACATGATTTCCATTTTATGAATCTGGGCGGACGCCGATATACAGTAGGATCAGCTCAAAATTGTAATTTTCTTGAGTTTTTTTTACTGGTGGCTGGCTCTGCCTCTGCCTCTGGAACAAGCCAATTCGAGGTTTTTTTCCTCGCAGACAAACTCCAAATAAGAGGCAACGGCTAGATAGAGCCAAGCGTCGTTTGGTCCGATTATTGATAATAAGTCTAAGTGAATGCTAAGTGAATTACGAAAAGAAAATACTGTATAGGTCCTGTAGAATTTATCAGTATCCTCCTTTTATGTGAGGAAAAGCCCGACCATACATTTGTTTTCCAGAACAATGGGCGATTTTTTCCCAACCTATTACTCTTTAAGGATATGTAGGCTAGGAGGAGTAGCGGATTTTTCCAAAAAAGTAAGTGTGGCGATGCACTGGAAAAAAAACTTCGATTTGAAAAGATTGAGAAAAGCTAGCGGTCAATCCGATGAACCAATTGTGTTTAATCTCGGATTGGCATTTTTGAATCAATCAAATAAAGACGAGTATTGTGTGTTAGCCTCTTCTATGCAGCTGAATAATTTTACAGGTGAACCGCTGCCAAGCTGAAAAAAAAACCGTAACAGACGCTGAACTTAAAACAACTAGAGATTGAAAACCTGAATTATTCCATTCACGGTCAAAAATATAACCTTGGACCATCACCAATAAAAACAGGCGTATTTCACAAATTTCGCACCATGTTATCGGAACCTGTAGAAGGATTCTCCTCTATCTTCTTCGCTCAACGAAATTTTTGGAGAAGGAAAATAGGTGTGTGGTGATGATTTTGAAATCTTTAAAACGCTTTTGATGCCCACTGATTCCAGCAAAGCACCTGCATATGTATACATGACTCCCGATGCTTCAATGTATTCCCTTCATTCTGGTGCTGACTCAGTAACCTGACATGTAGACTGACCCCTGTTTTTGATAACAGATTAAATGCAAATGAAACTGCGGCTCGATAGCACGTTCAATGACGCCGTCCGCCTCCGATTACGTCAAGTCCAGGTGCGTGAGGTGTCCGATAGGGCAGTAGGAACCGCAGGATCAGGTACTGAGGCCTTCCACCAATGTGAAGCGTGTGCAGCATAAAACCACGTAATCCGCTGACTGGTACAGAATATTATTACACAATCCAGCTATTATTGTTTGAACTCACAAATTCGCTTCTTACTGTAAGAACTGATTTCCTTCACAAATTCTAAGAATTTGCTTATCATGCACAGAATCGAGCCAAGACGGCTCATTAATAATCCGAGTGCTTGGGTTTAGATATTTTTTTTATTTGTTGGAATTATCACGCCACAAAGCTGTTCTGATATAACAAGAATTTAGCAAATATTTGAAAATTGAAGCTGATTATACTGCCGAAGTCCAAGAGCTTTGATAATAATGCAGTCATCGAAACGTTCTTCATGATGACTGTTGTGGTGTGGATGAAAGTGAAAGGCAAGTCACATTTTGAATCCCAATTCCCGACACTATTTCTTTTTGCTGAAGAAAACGAATCTTTGGAGATGTTTACTAGTATCAATTTCGATTAGTTGTGCTAGGCCTAATCAAGAAAACCATCAGTTGACCGATAGCCGATCTCTTCAGTTTTGACCAGAAGAGTCTTTCAGGTCGTGCCTCTTTTAATGAAAAGGAATTCCGGTGTGGTGTAGGGACACCATTCATGGAACACAGAACTATGGTTCGTTTCCTAGACGGCCCTCTGAATGGCAAGAAAGCGGTTAAAAAGCACAAGCGTCACATCGTTTTGACAGCATTTGGAAAAAAACCTACTTACATGAGTTTCAGTGGTGCTGGTGGAATTATAGGAATTACAAGCCGCGTGTACCATTTGGCGACATAATTGTTGTTCGATTGTGAGTGTGAGTCAAGAATGCACAACTTTGTCACCACGGTGAGATCGCGCCATGAACCAGTCTCTCGTCCATTTTCGTCGTTGGGACGGCCGCTCAGGAAAAATGGAACAATGTTCAATGTTCCATGCGTGAGTCCCTACACAATGAAAAATACCGTTTTGAAAAGGCTCGGCACTACTTTAACACACTCACGGGCTTGCCAACACACATACGCTCCTGGGACGATGGCAGCCCATATGGGCTGCCAACTGATAATCGCTTGCCAGGCGCTAGGAATGGACAGATAGGTGGGCAAACCTCGTAATCGAGTGTAAAATGCTTTTAAATTCCTTCACGGGGAAAGTGAATAAATGCTCTCTTTTCGTAACCACTATTAATCGTTCTGATTGAAATCCCAATGTTATATGTTTTCATGTTTTTGTTTATTTACAACGAAATCTGCGGTTATGTGGTGAGGGGCGGCGCGCCCACAAAATCGCGTCCGTCCCAAGCGATAGTGGGAAAGGGGCGTCGTCGTGAATGCGTTATAGGCATCCCTTGTAAGAGGGCTCAGCAGATCTACGAGCAAAATTTGACAGCCATGGCGCACTATGCACCTTCAGTTGACACAGCCATGTCCTCACCACATAGCCACTGTTGCCCCAACCTTTTCTTTACAACACTTGGCTGAAACAATATTTCATTAAATACATCAACAAAAATAAATACATCTTTGCACACACAAAGCCTAAGTGTAACAGTGCCGGACGGCTGGCACAAAGACGTCGTAGCCTCAAATATGAAGGTCCAGGTAATAATCCCGAGATCTCACCATTCCTGCTTGTTGTAAACGGAAATTAAGTCACAGTTGCATTCAAGGTAAATTATTTTAATAAACTTGAAGAGCATTTCCACCACATTGCGGAACTTTTTGGGAAGAGCTCAGCAGCAGTGGATCCAGGTTACAGGTGCCACGTACGACGTTGCCCGTCATCTGCCCCTTCAACAAATTGAACAGCGCTACAGCAGAATACATCCTACCTCGCCAGTTACCTGAAATTGTTTATCAAATCTATATCTCATTTGAACCCACGGTTTCCGGGAATCTTCCGAACAAGTCCTACTGATGTCGCTTTTATGCTGCAAGCACTTGTCTCTGAAGCAGTCACAGCAACATGTCAGAGATTCGCTTGGCCCTCAGCAAATAACGGCGCGCCGGAAGTGGTTGTCCAGTGCAGAGACACGCTACCAGGCGAAACGGTCAGGTCAAATCCAGGATTGTAGTCGCCCCCGGCCTCAACCCACAGCCCTTCTCCACCAGGGTCAAGCGTGCGTTGAGGAATCCTCGACACGTCACAGGGGGGGGGGGTCGTATTGGCCCGCTGGGGGAAGAGATCGGGCCCGATTGATGCAGTAGGATCATCACCGTCGGAGGACAAACATCAAGGATCGAGTCGATGCCAGGAGAGGATTTCCAATAACAATTGATTCCGCCCACACAAAATCTTCGTGATTTAGAGGTGTCCGCTTAGCAATTCTTAGTTACTTCAGTGTTTTATCACCACACAAGTTAAAGAATCCGAAATTCGCACGTTTTCCAAGGGATATTTTATATTTTATCTTTCAAGTAGGTCCTCAAATCCAAGAGATGTGAAGCACACGGCGCATCCCAGAGTGGGCCCAGTTGGTTGCGCGCGCTTCAGCTACGGCTCTCTGGAGAAAGAATCTCAATTCAGGAAAAATCAAGAGGATTCTGAAAGGGTTCATGTGAAATTACAGGGAGGAGTACACTATTCAACAAGAAACGCAGCCTTCAGCGTCAAATTCACAAGCATGTAACCTTAAAGTTGAGACCGCTAAACAATTTTACACTTTTTGGAAAGAGAAAAGCACGAGGATTTCGAATCTGCTCCTACTTCAGTATATAATCGCCCTTGAAAGGAGCTATAGTCGTTGAATAGTGCCAATGCAGCGAAAAAGTACCTTTCGGCGGTACTCGGGCAAAAATCCTCAACGTGGCCATTTTTTAAATAGTGAACGTATTTAGCAGTTTTAGTAACCATTAAAAGAGCAAATCTTCTAGTTTATGTATAACATATTTTAGATTGGTGAAACGGAGTTATGGCTTTGGAAAGCGTAAAAACTCGCACTCATCACGAATTTTCCTCGTTAATTTTGCAAAAATCCTCAACGTGGCCATTTTTTGAATACTGGACGTATAAAGCTGCTTTAGCAACCGTTTGATAGAGAAAATCTTCTAGTTTTGTATGCCATATTAACTTTTCAGATTTGACGAAAATGAAGCAAGTTATGGCTTCGGAAAGTGTAAAAACTCGTGCTCATCATGAATTTTCCTCGTTAATTGATCTAAATTTGTTATTTCTTATAATTTTTGTAATTTCAATACTGATTAGAAAGAGCTCTTCACAAACTCCAAATCTGCTTTCAGATTGAAAATTCGTCATATTTGAAGAAAGTTATAATCATTTGAATATTTGTTCAAATTTCAATAGTAATAAGCTGCTCCACGGTCAACGCCAAAGTCAGTCAACACACAGCTGGCGAAGGCGGTTACAAGGCTTCTTTCAACTGAAAGGGGGACGTGTAAATTGAGAACCATAATCTGTGTAGTACTAGAATTTGGTAAGTCTTGTGGAGGAAATAAATAAAGAAGAGATGTTGTCATAGTATGCCATTTTTAGTGACTAGTTTGTCGTTTTTGCTCCGTTTCTCGTTTGCTCGTTTGGTAGGACTCATCATAATGATTATTTTTGACTTTTGGGGGAGAATTAAACAACCTTTTTATAGTTCGGCTTTTGAAGAGGGTTGTTTCATGGACTTCGGCCTCTGGCGGAGGGGAGGGGGGTCGTATTTCCAAATTTTCCTCGACGCCTCGCTTGACCCTGCTTCCATCCTCCGGGTCCGTCAATGCGTACCAGACTTGTCTGGGAGGATGAAAAACTCTGACTTGGGTACATCGGTGCGCCCGCAAGTTCATTGTAGTAGACAACATCGCTTCAAAGGCTATACGATGCTACAGGACGTGCCGCTAGCCCAAAAGGATAGAGAAAATAAACGGTAAAGGCTTTATCTTTATGCTTTATGCAAAATAACCGGGATTCGACTGCTTGACCATGCGCACGGTACAGATCCCTCTTGCTACTGCGCCACTCCTTTTTAAGTGAGAATCTAACCTTTGGTCATTATGTCACAAACCCTCCGCCAGGAAGTAGCTGTTCCTAGCTCTGGCACCTCACGAGGTTTCCACTAGGTCAAAAAGATATGTCGTCAAAAGTTCCCTTTCTCGCTTTCGCTTCTATCGAGTACCATTGAGGAGTAGTATGTGAATGGCTTCGGGCGATGTGATTATCAGCTTCAGAACTCCATTTGATTCCCCTTTAGCTAACATCCGCTAAAATCTACATTTCCATCAAATTTTTATTGCTTGTGCATCAACTGATATAATAATATTAGGTTGGAACGACTGAAATGTTGCTTCCGTTTTTAAGAAATATAACGTGCATTTGTTTCTGCAGACGAACGCAATCACTTAGGATGGGAGACCATTCATTCGAAAGAGCAATTCAGTACGCATATTGCGAAGTCTTAGGCGCGGATGATCTTCTAGCCAAAACTTTTGCTTGAAGTTGACTGATCGAAGTCATCGTCGTGTGCGTATATATATCAAGCAAGCAAGAAAAACGGCCAACGAATCCACTCATTGTGTGCAAAACATTGAGCAGTAACACTTAGTCTCTGATGCACTTTCAGCTATGGTTTCAGCTCTTCCAAGACTGAGGTAAAGGACCTGAGAGGTCGTGGATTTTGACCTCTAGCTCTAGATGACGGAGAAATAAAGAAAGCCAACAGCGAATTCAACGAATTGAGTCCTCGAAAAACCGCACAAAACTTGCATGAGATCATTGACTTGTCGAGTAAGAAAATTCAGAAGTTCCTAGTGCGAATGTTAAGGCCTGGGTCAGAATAGAACCTATGTGTTCAGTGTATTGAGCGACGCGATAGTAGCCAGTAACTGCAGTGCCAATACTGAAGACTTCGCTCATACTTCAGTAGGAAAAAGGTTCTTGACTTCGTGTTTGACCGCATTTTACAAAGAGATGTTTCCCAATAACAACGCGAGAAGACGACCGTGTCGGCGGCTGATGGACAGCTGAGGGTGACTTCGAAACCAGACATCCACGGAAACAAAGTCATGTTTTTATATAGTGATATAGTATAGCAACGGTGTATCAACGGATGCTGATTGTGGGTTATACAGTTACGCTTAGCCCTTGCGCTTTAAGCTTACCATGTAGGCTGTGCTCGCGTCGAGCAGAGTGCGTATGTCGGCAAAATGAAAAATTTTAGGATAACGATAATGCAAGCACATGTCGCGAAGTCTTGCAACAAGAATCCGAGGAGTTGGCTAGGGACGCTGCTGCCTCTCGAGCCATATAGCCCAAGGTCTGGCGCCGTCGACTATCACTGACCCAGGTTGGCGCAACACTCCTTAGCAGCAAACCAATTCGATAACCGCGACGACGTCAAAATTTGAGTGCCCAACTTCTTCGAGTCGAACCAGAAAGAGTTCTACGCGGTAGCCATCCATGCTTTGCGTAACAAAAGGTGATGAGCCTGTGACACAGGTGATGAAGATGTTTCAGGTTGATGTGCATTATTGTCTTCAGTAATGAAAAATAAATTGATGATCGAAAACGACATTTCAGTCGTTCCAGCATAATAAATTAAGTATGCACTCAAACCGTTAATACGGAATTATTAAAATATGCGGAACTTCCAGAAATCCACACCGTACGAAACGAATTGGAATGTTCTACAAAAATTTCACAAGCTTTTTGAGGTACGCGCCACAAAATCTATAACCTTTTAAAATACAGCAGCGGTAAAGATTATGCTTTTCTTCACGAGCAATTAGTTCTCATTAGACTCATCTACTACCGTCGATACGGGTCCTAATTAAGTGTTTCAACAGTATCAAGGGTGAAGGCGATGTCATGAAAAGAAGCTTTGAAAATAAAATGTAATATCTGCATTTATATGGTGAGAGGAACGTTGTACGTCACCTTTAAAGGCAAACTCCGGAATTAAACTGGTGCTAAGAGCGCTTCGCAGTGATAGCTTAGCTGCGGAGCGACCCCAAAGTGGAGAGGGAAGCGAGAGAACTCTTTGGGAACGCTGAACTTAAGGCCTTAACCTTCAAAAAGGTCGGATGTGGTACGACGGCAAGACAGGGCGATCAGAGAGGTCAAAACACGCGAGAGAGAACGTCGTTTGAGAGAGCACGCTGATCTCTACATCAATGCACGCTGATCTCACCACATCTCGCGGTGGGTGGGAAGCGTTCGATGGTTGGAGGCCCGTAAGGATTAGCGCCCTAACCGCGCGATTTTCGCGACCAAGTTGAAGTGATCTAGGTAGGTACGGGTCTTACAATTTCCCTCGCGGTATCATTCCTACTAGCCGGTCTAATCCCGGGGTTTGCCTTTAATGAATCCTAGCAGGGACAAAACATCGATTTTCAGTGACGTAGTTAAGCTGAGCTGGCACAGTTCGGGCAGTACCCTGCTGTTTGGAGGTGCATCTCATTATGGTGTAAAATTCAACTTAATTATTGAGAACTTAAACTTGACAGCTAATCAGATTTTCACTACAATATTTTGTGGGAATTCGACACCAAAATCAGTGGGATAAAAATGATATGGAAGAGAGTGTAACGCAGCGTCAGGTTCAGGTTGACAGCCGGCTGATGAAGACTCCATTCACACGATCCTTGTTCAAAGGTCGAAAAGAATCAATGTTAATGCTAGGTCGGCGTTGAATGCTTCTTCAGCGGACCCTGCGGCTGCGCGGGACTCGCTAGGGAAAAGGAAAGGAAAGAGAGTGTAATGATTATGGGAGGCAATTTCGGACCACATTCATATCACCATATTTTGCGTACGAAAGAACAAGCACTTACTTAGCGACCTGATTTCGGTAGCTGCGTACAAAATATACTAGTATGAATGGATCAAGAGCTGGGCATGCTGCTAGCAGTATGGCAACGATGTTGGCATAATGACCTTAAGTGCTTGTGTAAAAGGAGAAGGTTTAAAAATGATACTGGTTATAGGGTACTATAGATCTCTAGTAGAGAAAATACGATAACAGCATTGCAGTAGGAAAAGACCAAAACAATGCGGCCAGCAGGTCTAAACATGTATAAATAAATTTTGCGAGATTGCTAAGCTTACTTAGGGGCGGATTTACCTCAACTGAAACGATTATATTGTCCAGAAATCAGTGCCTTTTCCACCTCTTATTTTTGAAACGACATATCTCAGTTTAGCGCAAACATTTTCAATCGAAATAAAGGAAGTGCAGCGAGCAAATTGCTCTTGAACGAGGTACAAGTGCAATTTTTGTCTTGCATGAAAGTATGAAGTTCGGAGCCAGTGCAATCGTTAAAGTCAGTTACACCTAGGCTCGACTACCAAGGCATTTTACTTCAGGAAGTTGTCGGGGCTCTTCGAAAGCTAGGCTAGGAGGGGAAAGGATCGACGAATCTGATGATGACTTCCAAGGAGCTGTCGTGAATGAAAACTAAAGCAGACCACCATACATTCAGCATGACCTTCAACTGGCATATTTTTGGTCGGTAAGAATGTGCTTCCTCTTGCTGCCCAACCACTGGTCACATCCAGGGTGAATATCGGTCGAGGAAATCCTCGACAGGGGGGTCGTACCTGTCGGGCTGGGTCATGGGGGTCGTACTCTTGAGGGTCAGTAACAGCAGTGGTATCGTGGTGCAGATAGGTAAGAGGGTATAGCGCAGCAGAAAATGAAAATATCTGAAAAAAAAACATGATATTAATGATATGATATTTTCTTTGCAGGTTCAGTCGCTCCATTCCTCCACCTTCATGAGAAGGGCGTATTTGAAGGCAGTACAAAGAATGAAAGTGCATCCCCGCAAAGAAGACTGCCACATGTGCGCACGCGCTGCAAAGGCACCTCCTCCCCTATCGCTCGCTCCTTCTCCCTTAATACCTCGCTGAGAATGACACTGTTGTTAGGGACCCTGTCGCAAAAACGACAACCGTGAAGGAAAAGCCCTGGGCAAATGAAGTTGTTCTTTAGGTTGTAGGAGTTACGAAATGCGTTTACTACAATGCAGCTTCTGTCAACTGGTCATGATCATATGACACCTTCGAATCGATTCTGCAACTTCGAGTGAGGTCGGATGCATGGCCTATACTCAGACAAAATTCGATGATGACGATTGCCCCTTTTCCTATTGCTTATGTTGGGAGGATGTTTTCTAGACCCATTTCAAGCGTTGCCAACAATTACACTTGCAATGGTGAAGAAGGGAGCGGATTTTCAGGTGGCCGGATCCGTCCTCGATACATACTCGACGCAGATATCTTCTCAACTAGGAAATGTAGAAGAAAGCTAAGAAGACCATCAGAAAGCGCAAACCTTCCGCTTTCCAAAACTGTCTTCCCTTTTTCAGGACCTCACGACATTAGAGAGATATTGCTCTTGAAGTGGCAAAAACTCGCGTGAAAATTTCAGCATCCTCGACGTTTACTCGACGAAATTTGAGAGACCCTATCTTTCTGCATGGAAGACTTTCAGAGCAATTTCAATACTTCTTGGAAACGCGAAATCCAGCTCTATCTAACCCTACCTCAAACTGCTTCAAAGGTTATGAAATGGAGGAATGCAACCTTTTCATCGAGGGTGTAGATTTCGACGGTTTTTTTCGGGATTTCAGCAAATCTGACCCAGTGACAATCGCGCCGCAGCTGCCGTTGAATCGGCCTTTGATACACTCGGCTGTTTTGATATACTCAAGCAGGAATTAAGATTAATCGCAACCCCGTGCCTTCAGGATTTCTGTGCATTTCTGAACGAACCTGACTTTGAGGTCACACAAAGTTAATGCCTCTTTCCTCGAGTCGATATTTCAGTAAATACACAAAAGTGTGCAGCGATGAAAGACAGTGCATAGATGACAAGATGAGGCGTCCATAACATTATTTTGCAGAATTTTTTTTGATTTGTTTTGCAGGATTTATTTTATTATTGAATTAATTTGCTCTGTTAGAGGGGGTCGTGCCAGGATCTCGATTTCGGGGGGGGGGTCGTACCTCTGCGACCACGTACTCGACACGATTTTCACCCTGGTCTCATCCCCTTCGATTGCCACAAAGGATCTGATTGTAGTCGTACGTTACAAAACTCTTAAGAGAAGGACCGTTCTTGTTGTACGAAAAGAGCACCGCAGCTACTTTTACCAAGGTGAATATCGGTCGAGGATTCCTCAACGGCACGTCGAGGATTTTCGCCTGATCAGTACGATCTCTCGCGCGGACATTCACACTCGCCATGCGCGAGCCGTCTGTGCTCTCCGCGCGTATGTTCACTCTCGGCACTACTCTCGCATAGTACAGAGCCATGGTCGAGGATTTCCTCGACCGTTATTCATCTTGACTTCTACTGTTGCATGTCCAAATCGTAGGAGCTCCATTCATCCACCTAACTCGGCCTCCCAATTCCCACGGCAGTAAATCTGGTTCTCGCGCAACAGCAGTGAAATTCTCATCTTGATGATCGAATTCGCCACAGCGAAGCTTTTGGAATCAGCGGCAAACAGTTTCTCCGGTAACACTTCCTTGCACACAGCACATTCAAATTTGGAGCTATTTCCGCTGCATTCCGACCGAGTTGGAGTTCGTAGAAGTAAATTAGGCAAATTTGCTGGTTTGATGCCTCCACTTCAGGGCTGAAAATTCTGTGAAAAATTCAAGTATTGCTATCATTTAGATATACTATGAGGAACGGGCGGAATAGCTTTTGAAGTATGTTCAACAACTCAATTCCAGCCAGTGAAGTTGTTAGCAAAACTTGCACAGATGAAGCAGGATCGCAAGACTGACATTAATTTCTGGACAACCTAATATGCAGGTCTCCTTCAGAATATTGCTTGCGACAAAGTAAAATATTTGGAAAAGCCTTTACCTGCAGCAGCAATGCTTTCAGTAACTGTGAATCTATACGCTTCACTCGCTGGACTTTTTGAATCCGTTCCAAGGCGACGAATGTCCCTAAAATAGGTTGTGAAACTATTTCAAAATTCCTCCAAGAAATCACGGGGTGCGCTTTAAGGAAGCGCCTTTATAAGCATTCCTCAGAAGCCAAAATTCTAAGCTCCTCTAGGCTTCTCTAATAACTTCAGTGGAGCAGTCGTTACAGTTTCATATGTACTATATACAACTCCAGCTTGGAAGAGGGGAAAGGACCATAATGCGCATTCATTGTCGTGTCTGTTACTATATGACTGCTTAAACAAGGAGGAAAATGTCAGGCAAAATATAGCATTAGCCACAAGCGCCGACATCTCAAAAATATCGTTGGCTACCAGACATCGCGACGTTTTCTACGCGGTTGTCAAAGGTATCCGTGATTGGTGCATCTAGTGCAGCAATTTAAGATCGGAACAATATCTCCCAGCATTCTATAGAATGGTCCTGCACACGCTCGATATGGCAGCGGTACTGCTTCAGAATCAAGCAGCTGTTTGTCGCTTTTGACCAAATTGGCATATTGTAGAACTGTACCAACGCGTTAGGTAATTTTAACTCGTGCATCGAAAATTTCGATTATGCTTTTCGAGAAGTTTCGCGGTTGTTCGGAACTTTCCCTAGTTCGCAAGAAATTTGCGAAGCGGAAATATCGAAGAGTTTTTGAAGCCACTCGGAAAACTCTATCATCGCCGTAGCAAGGAACTTCTTTAAACACCCTCAAAATGCTGTGTGGGCACGTCATCTTAATGAAGTAAATAGGAAATGATACACTTGGCGCAGATTCATTCTGGTATGCGCCATGCAGTGACCCCGCTCGGAGTCGAAGGTTTTTTTGACTACACCAACTACTTCTGCAGATCAGGAGGTGTTTCTAGTCTCAATTAATCACATTAGCTCTTATGGCCATAGTGTAGTATGATCGATGGTTTATTAGCGTTCCATTTCCGACCTTAATCCGATGAATGGCGCATTTGCGGCTGCAATATCTGAATATGCCGAGGGAACTGCGATCTCCCTGTTCTGAACGTTCTACTGATACAGTACGCGTCAATTGATTATGCCACCTGAATTTTTTCAGTTTTCTGACTTATTTGGAAATTTCGTAAATCGGCATAGCAACCATCGTTTTCGGCGTGTCGGAAAACTAGGAATGGTGTTGTTTGATTTTGGTTAACGCGTGGATTTGAATTGCTCTGTTCTTTTGAAGAAAATGGGCCGCGTCAATTGCTTATGCCATCCTAAAATTTCTTCGGAATTTCTCATGTCTAACGCTATTCAGCTACGGTGTGCATGTAATACAAATGAGGAAATCCTCCACTTATGCAATGCACACAAATGGTGGAGCATTTATAACTAGTTCGGAATATTAGCCCTTATACTGGACGGTAGCAGCATGAAAACGCTTTATCAGAGAAAGTGCTGTGTGCTCACTCTTGCGATCGCTCCTGCTGCTTATTGTAGAACTCATCGAGGAGTGTATCCAGGCAAAACTGGGGAAATTGAAGTGCTCAAGGAGCTCTTAAATTCTCATTTTCCCGCTTCGAATCCGTGGTCAACTTTATTTGTGGTCTCGGCTCCCGCGAAGCTCGAAGCGTTCACGCTCACAAAGTCTCTGTTCAGAGAGAACATGACTCGTACCTACTACCGTCTGGTACCCATCACTGAACTCGATCGAAGTTTTCTTATCAAGGCGATGCAATGATGGCCCATGCCACCACTTCGGTGTCCCGTTCAAGTTACAACTGGCCCATGTCATCATTTTCGCTCACTTGGTACGAAAATTTTTCCAGAGAGAATTCCGCTCAAGTTCGGGGATGGGTACCAGGCGAATTAATGAGCAGCAGCAGCACCGTTGTATCCGATGATGAACCTCGCACTTACGACCTTCCCCCTCCTCTCATCGGAGCAAATATTTCCCCTGTAAAAGAATCCCTCGACCGTTATTCAACAAGAGTGGAGAGGGAAACTGCTGTAGCCTTTATCTCATTACCAGAGCCCTCTAGAAAGAACTCGCAACAAGGGAGACGCTCCTCAAAAGTAACGTATTGGAAATTTATCAAAGGATATTATGGAAACTCACTTATTCCACAGAAAAGCATAACTCGAATGGCTCAGGATACGACTGAAGACAACGAACAACAAACACAATCGAATTTGAATCTCGGGAGATAGACGACTCCCTGGAAAGTGTAGTTGAAAAGTGACTAATCATACTGGACAGTTCTCCATTTTACAACTTTCTTATCTCTCCTTTCATCCACATTTTCATCACGCATATTCCCCACTACACGACTGAGCCATATGCAACAACCCGCGAAGAGTCGCATGCAACAAGCCCCGAAGGTTTTCGGGGATATATCCCCGAAGATCGTATGCAACAAGCCCCGACGATCGTCGGGGACATATCCCCGAAGTCGTATGCAACAAGCCCCGACGATCGTCGGGGACATATCCCCGAAGTCGTATGCAACAAGCCCCGACGATCGTCGGGGACATATCCCCGAAGTCGTATGCAACAAGCCCCGACGATCGTCGGGGACATATCCCCGAAGTCGTATGCAACAAGCCCCGACGATCGTCGGGGACATATCCCCGACGACCTTCGGGGATTCACAGTCGTCGGGAACTACTCCAGAAATCCCTAGTCGAGACTAGGGGGATTTATCCCCGATGGTACTTGAGTTACTCACAAGGGGAGGTCGTTCAGGGCGTGAGCGCTTTTTCAAAACGGTTTTTTCTGTGATATAGAGGGATGTGCCTAGAGTACAGAACTGTGGTGCATTTCCGCTAAATGTCCTTCAGAATACCAAAAAGGAGTGGAAATAGTTTTGTCAGAATCTGCAGTTTTTACGCACTCAACGTGCTGTGTCTCATCATGGGCGTGACTATTGCGAAGGAAGATCTTTCCTAACTTGCCCTCAAAAACAACGGAGTTGTACAAATCGAAAAGTGCTGGATACTTCATGCTGTGTACTAAAAGAGCGTGTGGAATATTCATAAAAGCATATCGCCACAATCCCAACGTGGCGGTAATATCTTAACGTTTGTTGGTTCAAATGCACTCCCGCGGGGTCGTGTCGATCCTCGAGCCTTTAAACTTGGGCATTTCATGTTGCGTTCTCTATACCTCCAAATTGCACTAAGAAGCAAAGGATGCTATTCAAATCAATAACATCATAAACCCATGAGATAATTTTGCACCGAAAACAGGCAAAAAGTTGTGACGTCGAAATGGTGTCGGATAGCGGCGGCTCAAAAAAACAGTGCCACATTCGTGGACATGAACACGGATCTACCTCTGAAGCCAACGTTTTGAAGGAAATCGCATCTTGGATTCAACTTCCGGAATTGGATTCACATTCGAAATTGCACCTGAAGAATTTCCACCTTAAGTAAAATCTTCAAGTACCCACTCGCTCGGAGGTGAGCTCCGCGCGGAAAAGAGGCAGAAAACTATTGCACTGTGGGTGACCCTCCGACCAACATCAGCTTGGGTGTCTGCTATAGCCTATTCGGTAGGAAAATTTCTTACCTCTCGAGTGCGATCTAGAGGGGGTCATTCCTAGGAAGTTCGCCGTTGAGCCTGACGTGCTACAGAGTTCACTTATCCATCTAGCATTTTTTCGAAGTTGGGCCAAAATCTAATCTAGTTTTCTTGGTAACATCGACTACAAGGGTTATCAGGTGCCCTGATGCGAACGACATTCATTTACGCCGGACATTCATGTTCGGAAGCCCCTATGCGCCCGTTCGATTCGCACATTGGTGAAGTTTGTGCGCAACTTCTCCCAACACATATTTCGGTGTAAAGCCCACTTTAAGTTTTTTGGAATCCCGATTATAATTATGACATCAATTCCTGGTGAATGACGTCCTTTGGTGCCAATATTTGAGGCGTCAAATCACAGTGCAAAATTTTGTCACCACGAGGAATCGAACCAAGGACACTTTCTCACCCCTTTTTTGGCATCAGCATAGGCTCATAGCGGCGAAAGCAGCCACATTCTGACTCGTAGGCACATGCCGTGCTACATCAATCAGAAAAAAAAACGTTTTGAGAAAGCGCTCCACGCCCTGAACGACCTCCCCTTGTGTGAGTACAAGTACCATCGGGGATGAATCCCCCTCGTCCCGACTAGGGGGATTCATCCCCGACGAATCCCCGACGACCCTATGCAACAAGCCCCGAAGGTCGTCGGGGATATGTCCCCGACGATCGTCGGGGCTTGTTGCATACGACTTCGGGGATATGTCCCCGACGATCGTCGGGGCTTGTTGCATACGACTTCGGGGATATGTCCCCGACGATCGTCGGGGCTTGTTGCATACGACTTCGGGGATATATCCCCGAAGACCTTCGGGGCTTGTTGCATACGGCCCCTGACATGCTTGCTACTTGAAAGCATTCACAAGAGGGTGATGTTAAAAAGACCTGACATAGGTTTACCCTTTCTGTGCACTGTTCTGTGCACACTTTTAGACAATTCTCTAGACTTGATGATTATAAAAGTATGGATACTCGTGTGGTATTGCACGTAATTTGCTGAATTACGAGTAGTGATTTGTGCTTGGTGCTCAAGACCTTTCGACGGTATCACTCAAACCTAAGGATGTAAAACTGTGCTCTGAGGAAAAGCTTTGAAGTGATTTACCCTTTAAGGGCCTGTTTTATTCCAACTATACTGACCGACGTTTATCGGAGAATTGGCAGATTATGATTGATTCCAGTGGAAATTATGACCCTATCCTACTTACTATAAAGCGCTTCGTCTGTCGTCTGTCTGTCGTTCTGTATGTCTGTCACGAAATTCCCTAGCTCCTCGGGATCCGCCTGGAGAGACCGGGTCAAGTGTGGGATGGGTGGGCAAGGTCTCGAGAAGTACAAAACACACATCAGCTAAGCGGAGCCCCGCCCACAGTGGGCGTGGCGTGCATCGAAATGAGCTATACTGACGACCAAGATTTCAATGAAAGAACAGGTGCATTGGTAAGCCAGATCGAATTAGGGAGGATTATCCAGCATACATGTTGTGGGAGCCCGCCCACAATGGGCGGAGCGTACCCTGAAGTGTACAGCGTTTCCTACAAGTCCTCATAATTCGGTTCCCAAGAAGTCTTGGAGAGCGGGAAAAAGGTGGATAGAGGTCAGAGAAGGAGGGGAGGCTAAATGTTGGTAATGGGCCGGCGTGCACAAAAAAGGGCGGAGTTTGCTACCAAACTTACGACTCGATCCTGAGAAATCCCGGAGACCGAAAAAAAGACGATAGAGTTCGACAACGAAAACCATCAGTCAACATCCATGGGTGGGTGTGCGTGCACCAGTGTGGGCGGAGATATCCGCGAAATACTATAACTCGGTTCTATGAAGTTCCGGAGACGAGGAAAAAGGAGAGTAGATGTCAGCGAAGGAAGGGAGACCAACCACTGCTGATGGGGGGGGGGGGAGCGTGTATCGAAGAAGGTGGAATATGCCCCAAATTTATAGTTCGATTCCATGAAGTCCCAGAGATCAGAGAAAGAGCAGATAGAGGTTGGCGAAATAGGAAGTCAAGCTATCGGTGGGTGGGGCATGCTCCAAAGTGGGCGGGTTTTACAAGTCAGTTCCCGGAAGTTACAGAGATCGATAAAAAAGTAGGCAAGAGGAGAAAGTGGCTTTTTAAAGGACGAATTCACGATCAGAGGGAAAATCGAATTAGGAAGAATTCACCTGGTTGAGGGACCCGCGGAGCTCCTAAGTGTGCGAACTGAAGCACAATTTGCACAGGAGGAGTTGACCTCGTTGACCTATTAAGGCTCAATCCCGGCGCGGTGGTCAGTGCACGCCCACCGATCATCTGATCACTCGCCGCAGGTCTATACGTGGCGAGTGATTAGATAGGTGAGAGAGCGTAGTGTTGAAGAGGGCACAGCGATGAGAGTCGCATCAATGCTCAAATCAACGGGCAAGGAAGGGGTCCCATTTCTCGGGTTCTGGGCCGTTTCTCATGGTTTTCCTTCTTTCGTGTACCACTCACCATCCCTAGGTTAATTTGAAATGGGTTGCTTTTTCAGCGTGAATTCGTCCTTTAATGGTGTGTGGAGCATGCATCAAAAAAGCTGGGTTAGCCGCCAAACATAATTCGGCTCAAGACAGTTCAGAGGCCGTGAAAAAAGGGAGAGAGGTTGGCGAGAATGAAAAAGGTGGGTGGGGCTTGCAACGGAATAGGCGTAGTTCACTACGAGATTCATAATACGGTCCACGAGCAGTCCGGAGGCCAGGACAGTTTGTCGAAGAAGAAGAGAAGATCGAAATCATCGGTGGATGAGGTATAGGACAAGAGGACAGAATTCAGCTTTGAAGCCGAATATTCGTTGTATGTCGGGCCAAATATGAGAATTACGCCGCACCATTCCATATCGCCGCAAAACTGTGTTGTGCGCAACGTGTGGCGCCATCTGTACATACAGTGCGTCTCTATACAGCCACCTAGAAATTGTTCAAAATCTCGAATTCCACAAAGTTTCTGGAAAAATGTCCAACAGGAAAACTGTGTCAAATTTGGTCGCGAATTCGAAAATCAATACAAAATTCCAGGTTGAAAATGCGAAAAAATTTTATTCCAATTTTTCCAAAAAGCGTCGCTTTTCCATCGTCTCCAAATGATACAGCCACCCCGTGTTTCTTCGTTGCATTTCATTTCTGATCAATGAAACTGATTGGCAGTACTCAATTTCTTTCTTAGGTTATCAGGAAAGGAAAGCAACTATGGACTTTGAAAAAGGGGAAATCTTCACAAAATAAGAAAAATTAAGCGCCAGGTGATCACATCGCGCGAAAATTTCGTCGAGCTACGGAATGATTAACAATTTCTTTTTGAATCCTGTAGAAAATGGAACTTAGAAGGGCTCCGGACGTTATTCTCTGCTTTTATTAAAGGACGAATTCACGATCAGAGGGAAAATCGAATTAGGAAGAATTCACCTGGTTGAGGGACCCGCGGAGCTCCTAAGTGTGCGAACTGAAGCACAATTTGCACAGGAGGAGTTGACCTCGTTGACCTATTAAGGTTTAATCCCGCCGCGGCTGGTCAGTGCACGCCCACCGATCATCTGATCACTCGCCGCAGGTCTATACGTGGTGAGTGATTAGATAGGTGAGAGAGCGTAGCGTTGAAGGGCACAGCGATATAGCCCTCAAGCCTACCCAACGGGGCAAAATTGTCTCTTAAATTCCTCAGGTTCTGGGCCTTTCGGCATTACTCTTTGCTTCGTTTAGCTGTACCAACTCACCCCCTAGGCCAAATTTGAAATTGTTCCTTCCAGCGGAATTTCGCTTAATGGTGTGCGGACATGCATCAAAAAGCTGTTAACGCCAACTAATCCGCCCAAGACAGTTCAGAGGCCGTGAAAAAAGAGAGAGTTGCGCGATAATGAAAAAGGCGGTGGGTCTTGGCCACGAATTAACGCGATAGTTCACTTACAAGATTCATAATTACGGCACGAGCAGTCGAGCCCGACTGTCGAAGACGAAAAAAGATCCGGAAATCATCGGTGGATGAGGTATAGACAAGAGGATAGAATTTAGCTTTGAAGCCGAATATTCGTTGTGTGTCGGGCCAAATATGAGAATTACGCCGCACCATTCCATATCGCCGCAAAACTGTGTTGTGCGCAACGTGTGGCGCCATCTGGTACATACAGTGCGTCTATACCACGCACCTAGAAATTGTTCAAAATCTCGAATTCCACAAAGTTTATGGAAAAATGTCCAACAGGAAAACTGTGTCAAATTTGGTCGCGAATTCGAAAATCAATACAAAATTCCAGGTTGAAAATGCGAAAAAATTTTATTCCAATTTTTCCAAAAAGCGTCGCTTTTCCATCGTCTCCAAATGATACAGCCACCCCGTGTTTCTTCGTTGCATTTCATTTCTGATCAATGAAACTGATTGGCAGTACTCAATTGTTCTTTCTTAGGTTATCAGGAAAGGAAAGCAACTATTGGACTTTGAAAAAGGGGAAATCGTCACAAAATAAGAAAAATTAAGCGCCAGGTGGTCACATCGCGCGAAAATTTCGTCGAGCTACGGAATGATTAGCAATTTCTTTTTGAATCCTGTAGAAAATGGAACTTAGAAGGGCTCCGGACGTTATTCCTGCTTTTTTATTAAAGAACGAATTCACGATCAGAGGGAAAATCGAATTAGGAAGAATTCACCTGGTTGAGGGACCCGCGGAGCTCCTAAGTGTGCGAACTGAAGCACAATTTGCACAGGAGGAGTTGACCTCGTTGACCTATTAAGGTTTAATCCCGCCGCGCTGGTCAGTGCACGCCCACCAACCAGCTGATAGCTCGCCGTAGGTTATGCGTGGTGAGTGATTAGATAGGTGAGAGCGTAGTGTTGAAGAGGGCACAGCGATGATAGTCGCATCAATGCTCAAATCAACGGGCAAGGAAGGGGTCCCATTTCTCGGGTTCTGGGCCGTTTCTCATGGTTTTCCTTCTTTAGTGTACCACTCACCATCGCTAACTTAATTTGAAATGGGTTGCCTTTCCAGCGTGAATTCGTCCTTTAAATGAACGCGCTATTAGAAAAACACACAAATTTTCCCAAGGCGGTTCGATCAATTGAGTTCTTTCCTTAAAACTTAAAATCTCCAAGAATGCAATAAACAACTTCTAAAATCGTTCTCTCAAACTAAGCATGAAAAGGACGGTGATTTTGAAAAGAAACCGTCGCGAAAACCGAGTCATTTTTGCAGGGGAATCCCGATCAAGCCAACCGGAGCAGGATCCATTTTCGGCCTGTTGTGTTTTACTTCTTTTCTGCCACTCTTTTAACGCGTTTCGCTCGAGATGGTTCCGTCCTGGAGTAATGCTTTTAATAAAGGAGAAAGTCAAAGGTAAAGCAGATAAGAAGTAAAACACAACAGGCCGAAAATGGATCCTGCTCCGGTTGGCTTGGTCGGAATTCCCCTGCAAAAATGACTCGGTTTTCGCGACGGTTTCTTTTCAAAATCACCGTCCTTTTCATATTCAGCTTGAGAACGATTTGGAAGTTGTTTATTGCATTCCCAGCACTATCCAGTAGGATTAAGTTAAAGACATACCAATTTCCAACCCGCCTTGAAATTTGGTGTGCCGTCTCATAACTGTTTGCTTTTACTAATCCCAAAGAGCAAGAATAAGGTCCGAGCCCTCAAGATGCCAGTTTCATCATAGATCCAAAAGAAATTGTTAATCACTCCGTAACGTCCACGCGCATTGACCACCTTGCCTTAATTTTCTTTTTTTGTGGCACGATTCCCCTTTTTTCCCAATGACAGCATTGCTCCCAATATATATATATATATATATATATATATATATATATATATATATATATATATATATATATATATATATATATATATATATATATATATATATATATATATATATATATATATATATATATATATATATATATATATATATATATATATATATATATATATATATATATATATATATATATATATATATATATATATATATATATATAATATATAAATACACATATCATCATACTGGTT
>MU868622.1:28267-47126 GCA_036418205.1 Ostertagia ostertagi
TGAAAAGGGCGGTGATTTTGACAAGAAACCATAGCGAAAACCGAGTCATTTTTGCAGGGGAACCCGGAACAAGCCAACCAGAGCAGGATTCATTTTCGGCCTAATGTGTTTTACTTCTTTTCTGCCACTCTTTTAACGCGTTTCGCTCTAGATGGTTCCGTCCTGGAGTAATGCTTTTAATAGCGAGGAGAAAGTCAAAGGTAAAGCAGATAAGAAGTAAAACACAACAGGCCGAAAATGGATCCTGCTCCGGTTGGCTTGGTCGGAATTTCCCCTGCAAAAATGACTCGGTTTTCGCGACGGTTTCTTTTCAAAATCACCGTCCTTTTCATATTCAGCTTGAGAACGATCTTGGAAGTTGTTTATTGCATTCCCAGCACTATCCAGTAGGAGATTAAGTTCTAAAGAAGACTCAATTTCCGAACACGCCTTGGTGAAATTTGGTGCTGTTCTCATAATGTCGCGTTTATCTTAATCAAAAAGCAAAGAATAACGTCCGGAGCCCTTCTAAGTTCCATTTTCTACAGGATTCAAAAAGAAATTGCTAATCATTCCGTAGCTCGACGAAATTTTCGCGCGATGTGACCACCTGGCGCTTAATTTTTCTTATTTTGTGACGATTTCCCCTTTTTCAAAGTCCAATAGTTGCTTTCCTTTCCTGATAACCTAAGAAAGAACAATTGAGTACTGCCAATCAGTTTCATCGATCAGAAATGAAATGCAACGAAGAAACACGGGGTGGCTGTATCATTTGGAGACGATGGAAAAGCGACCTTTTTGGAAAAATTGGAATAAAATTTTTTCGCATTTTCAACCTGGAATTTTGTATTGATTTTCGAATTCGCGACCAAATTTGACACAGTTTTCCTGTTGGACAGATTTTCAACAATTTCAAGGTGGCTGCATAATTAGGAGGCGCACTGTATTTACCAGATGGCGCCACACGTTGCGCACAGCAACGTCAATACCACTTCTCCTCTGCGTACGTCCTCAGAAAGGTTGCTCCGAACGTGCCAAGGACGAGTTTTGGGCCCTGCTGTTGACAAAACAGCGGAGGTACCATTAAAAGATGCCCTAATTGTCGCCGGTGGCCTAATACCGATACAATGACACTGTTCTTCAGAAGCGGACCTTTGTAAAGATTCTAGGGGTCACTTATCTTCCCACTATTGACTTCTCCAGTCCATATATGTAGATACATCGTTCGGGAAAGCACTCAGAACTGTATACTTCCTATTCAGGAATATACATAGCAAGGACAAAAACGTTTTTGAAGCTTCATAAAGCGAATGAGGTCCCACAGCTCAAATACTGCAGCCAGGTATGGAGCACTCAAACAAAAAACACCAAGTAAAAATTGAAAGGGTGCAACAAACTTTTACTAGACTCCTTATATACAGATGCATGCCGAGTTCCTCGTATTCTTACTTCCCTCCCAGCTGTAGAGCAAGTCTTAGACTTTGAGCCGAAGAACCTGTTCTATCGTATTATCTATCATGATTTAGTTTATGCTTTCGGATGTTGCGCACTCTATACAGGGGGGGGCCAAAAAAAAAAAGACATTTTGCCTATGTCGGACTTCGGCTCTTTTTTCTTCGCAGAGATTGCTGTCGTTGACGGGAGTTCCTCAGCAGAGTATTCCCTAAGTGTCCCTCTATAAGTGAACACAGGCCCTCTCCTTCACTGCCCTCACCGTCTCTCAAGAATATGACGTCATCTGTCACCGTCGTCAGGCTCAAGGAGGTCTACCGTAAGAGCTCCAGCCTGAAGCTTTCAGGCAATTTCGTGAATCGATGATTAAATCTGTCGGATTAGATTTTTCTGGGAGGCCAAATAATAAGCTAGCGCACTGTGTCCGAATCCCAAACATCGTAAACTAGCTTTTTCGCAGTAAGGGATGCGTTTGATGTACACGAATCCTTCAAGCCCCATTGAGGCTCCGGTGCCAGTGCAGAGCCATTAATCTTCCAGGGTCAATTCCTTCATGATGGCCGAAGTCCACTGTAGAAGTTCGCACACGAATAAAGATTTTCTTATAGAATGGAATGCGCTCTTTAATAATAAGCTTGGAACCATTCGGTCTGAATTGAGCAAAATGTGCTTAAATCCATCTCGTGGAAAGTGGAGGGACAAAATATGTTCTTTTTTTTATTGGCCCCCCCCCCTGTATATAGCACCCCTGTGAAGTCCACATGACTTCTTCTCTGCGAACTGGCCAACAATGATCCTGCAGATTTACCAGAGGGAGTATTGTGGTCATTCAATTTTCAACTTCTTTGGTCGTCAAAGCTAAAAACTACAGGTGAACATTCTGTCCTCCATGACAAATCATAATTTTTTGAGATATTTCTCTTCCCTTCCTGCCTTGTTCACTTGCTGTGAATCACGATCTTTCTGCTTGAATATGAATTTGAACCACTCATGTCTAGCTAACAACGAGATTTGAACCAACAGCACAAAAGATTGTGATTTCCATATAGTTATATATATATTATATGTTACATATATATACTTAGTTAGTTAATTAGTTATATATAATATATATAGTATATAGACTATATAATACTAAATTAATGTATATATATGAGCTACACATTGGTACACGCATTGGTAAGGCCTTTACTTGAATCCACTAATTGAATAGTTCATCCACAGAAGTACCTTCATGACTATCCAATGAGGTAGAGTGCCTTGCTACTTTTTGCCCCTTTTTTGTTTGATCTTGATCCCGGTTGACTTCTCCACCTGTCAAATTGCTATCAAATCCCTGCTGCCATGTCATGTAACTAAATGAACTATCTCGACGTGAAGGTGCATTGATAGCAAAACAAACGTATACTAACAGAGTCAACTGCCATGTAAGCACCAGCGGTAGGGTCTGTGTTTAGGTTGGAGAGATGGGATCTGCATCCGCCCTACATGCTGCTGCCTCAGGTTATCTTATTTGGCATTTAGCTCTGCTATGAGACATGTCATTATAAATACTTTTTGTCAATGCCTCGTGAGCAAGCAAAAAATTATGCCTATCTGATTTTGCTGGGTTACACCCGCCACCTCATCTAGGAGGGCACAAATATTCAATATATCCGACGTACGTTTTTCAGTACCAAATGCTGTTCTCAAGTGTAGCTCTTTTATCGTTCCATTGCTTTTTCTCTGTGGTGCCCTCACACCATTAGTGTATAGAAATAAATAAAATAAATAAATAACCACATACACACAGGAATATGTGTGTAGCTGTAACAGTAAACCTCACCATAATAAGAGCGGCAATATATGGTAACTTTTGGATACTAATGCCGTAGTCGTGCTCAATTTCAGCGTTGAAGATGGAGTCCTTTAGTTCAGATGGTTTGAAGTTGAGTAGACAGGTCAGACCATAGTGAAGGGCCACAAGCGTGTAGAGTAACATTAGAAGCAGAAGGCACCAGGAATATCTCATTCTTCCAAGCAAGTTTGGCCTGCAATCTGGTCTCCATTCTACATATAAGATCCATGAGAACAACACAGTGAGCCTCATAAGAAGGTGGCAAGTCCTTCAATTTTTTGCTTTCCCATAGGAATTCTCACAAGGGATGCAAAGTGGTTTCAACTGAGTGTGTCCTTTTCCACGTAAACGACGCTTGAAGCGAAAATCTTGACATTAGCGACTTCTGAGAACTTCTTGTTAAAAGGATTTCATTAGTACAGCGTCTTTGATGAAACATTCCCAACGAATATTTTTCGTGAAATAAAATAATGTAATGTTCGGTGGTAACATTCTAAATCAATCCACAATACTGATCGGAATACAAGCAGATTTACGTTAACACATTGACGACCACGCATTTTTTGAGTATTCCCGAAAATTGCATCCTAGTGCTGAAACGTTTTAATACGGTTCACATACCAAAAGCAAAGAGAGCTCAGTTCGAAACTGTCAAAACTTTATATTTCTCGAGCAAATGCTTGGTGACGCAAATCGAGCAAAAATCTCCACCTTCAGCCAACGAGGAAACTTCGGGAACGCCTTCGGAAAATCCAAGTTTTCAACTAGAATATACAAATGAGGTTAAACACAAATCTCTTTTTGCGAATAGTTGCATCACTGACCTAGCAAATCGCTAACAAGAAGGCAGCTTCATACATCAAAAAGGAATAAGATCAACCTTGGAGAAGCAATTCTAAGACTCTTTCCTGTAAAACACTAAATGTGAAAGATGTTCAAAAAACATGGCCATCATAAGCTTTACAACGGATTTCGGGTTGATACAGCTTCTTCTTCTTCTTCTTCTTTTTCTTTAGCGTTTGTCCCGCCTGGTGGCAGGGTCCGCTTTTCTGATGTGTTGACGCCACTTTTCCCTATTGAATGCCTGATCGGGATGGATACCAGCTAACTTTAAGTCCATATGCAATGTATCAAGCCAGCGCTGCTTTGGACGTCCCTTAGGCCGTTTGCCGGGCACATCGATGTTGAGGCTCATCTTACGCACAGTGTCATCGTTTCCACGAAGCACATGACCATACCATCGAAGTCGAGCTTCCCGCATCTTATCAGCAATAGGAGCTACACCAAAGCGATCGCGTATGGTATCATTACAAATACGATCTAAACGCGTGACACCAGCCGTCCAGCGCAGCATTTTCGTCTCCATTACACCGAGGCGGGCTTCCATTTCTTTAGTCGTGGGCCAGCACTCAGCGCCGTACATTGCCACCGGTCTTATGACGGTTCTATAGATCTTCGATTTCAGGCGTTCTGGAATCTTTTTGTCGCAGAGAACACCCGTCATAGAACGCCACTTGGACCATGCAGCACTCACGCGTGAACTCACTTCAGTACCCATACTACCATCTGACGCTATTACCGATCCAAGATACTTGAACGTGGTCGTGCGTGATAGCTCTGTGCCGTTAATTCTTACCGAACTGTGTTCGCTCAAGTCGGTTGTCAAGTACTCGGTCTTTTTGACATTCAACCTGAGTCCGAACATCGCTAGGCGATCGGCCCAAGCTTGCACTTGCTGCTCGAGTGAGTTTTTGTCTTCGCAGGCGAGCATCACGTCATCGGCATAGAGGAGCGTCCATGGAGCCGGTTTCTGGAGGTCTCGTGATATGGCATCCATGACGACAACGAAAAGGAGTGGGGATAGTGCAGAGCCTTGGTGCACCCCAACAGAGATGGGGAATTCCATTGAGGTTCCTGCTGACGTTTGCACTCGGCTCTTTGAGCTCGAGTATAGCATGCGAACCCACTCAATAAGCTCTTCGGGGACGCCACGTTGTCTCAGAGCGTACCATATTACATCACGCGGAACGCGATCGAAAGCCTTTTCTAAGTCTAGGAAGGCAAAATGCAGAGGCTTCCGTTTCTCGCGGTGTTTTTCTAACAGTAGACGAGCGGCATGTAGTGCATCGATGGTACTAACGCCGCTTACAAATCCACACTGGTTCGTGGCGAGCTGCATATCTTCATGGCGTGGGAAAGTAGACGAATTGGACGGTAGCTCGTGCAGTCTGCGGGGCTGCCCTTCTTTTTCCAGATGGGAATCGTCGTGCTCTGGCACCAACTCGCAGGCACTTTCTTTTCTGCAACAACTTGGTTGAAGAACTTCGTCAACCACTCCGCAGGATGCCAGCACTGTGACTTCCACAGATCGGCTGCCAAGTCGTCGGGACCCGTTGCTTTACCTGTCTTCATCTTCTTCAGCGCCGCTTCAGTTTCTTCCACAGTTATCTTCGAGACGGGACCGTAGACGGGAGGGGCAGAAGGGATTGGCGGATGTGAGAATTCTACTGTCGAGATTCTCTCGAAGTAGTCGTGCCATCGCTTTACTGCCTTCTTGCGGTCCATTAGGAGCCGCCCGTTCTCGTCATTAATGCCGAAAAACTTCTCGACATCCTCGGTTTGGCGATGGCGAGCTTTGGCTAGTCTGTAGACATATCGTTCGCCATCGCGCGTCTCGAGTTTCTCGCTAACGCTGGCGAAGTGAGCAGCTTTGACGATAGCCACGGCTTTCTTTGCAGCCTTCTTCGCCTTCTGGTAGTTCTCCCAGTTCTCGGCTGTTTTGTCGTTGAGGAACGTATGATAGGAATCTTTTCTTCTCTCGCAGTTTTTCCTTGACAGTATCCGTCCACAGCCATGTTTGTTTGTCAATTTTCCGACGCCCAGGCTTTGTGGTGCCGAGTTCGGAGCGAGCGACACGGACTATCGCTTCGGTGGCACTTTCCCACGTTTCGTCGACGGTCGTTACTGTCGGTAAGCGAATGCGGGAAAACAGTGCAGATTCTTTTTCTTTCAGTCGCCACCACTTGATCCTTGCAGGCCCGCACCGTTCAACTTGCTTTACTTTCGGAGGAGTGATCTTCAGGGTGCAGATCAGTGGTCGGTGTTGCGTGGCGACCGTCTCGTACGGCACCGTCTTCGCGTCCGTCACTAGCCCTCTATCACGCTGCCTGACGAGGACAAAATCAATTTGCGTTCTGGTATCCCCACTGTAAAACGAGATGAGGTGGGAGTCACGTTTGCGATAGTTTGTGTTCACGATGGTGAGGTTGTGCGAGTTTGCATACTCTAGAATTCTCTCGCCATCGGCGTTTCGTGACCCATACCCAAATCCGCCATGACAGCTGTAACCATCTTTCGTAGCCCCCACGTGACCATTTAGGTCACCGGCAACAATTAGGGCATCCTGCGATGGTACATCAGCTGTTTTGTCATCCAGCAAGGCCCAGAACTGGTCCTTGGCGTGTTCGGAGCAGCCTGTCTGCGGAGCGTACGCAGAGAAGAAGTGATATTGACGTTGCTCAAAAGCGACAACGATCTTCATTAGGCGGTCATCGTAACGTTCAACGCTGACAATCGAGTCACGGAAACGTTCAGAAACGATAACACCGACACCGTTAGTTGTCCCGGGACTGCCGCAAAGAATGGCTTTGAAGCCACGGCCAAGGTCCTTCGATTTGCAGCAGGACCACCTCGTTTCTTGCACAGCACAGAGATCAATTCGTCTGCGCTCCAGTGTCTCTACCAACTCAAAAGAGCGGCCCGACAACGTGCCAACATTCAACGTTGCGACGCGAGTCTTGCCATACGTTGCGGGACTTTTGGACTAGCCTAGTTGCCCCCCGATGCCGTCCTTGCACCGGAGACCCTCGCATACTTTTCACACTCGCCGGGCTTTGCGAGTGCGCGTCGGCTCCCGCGGACGCCGTAGCATTATCTCGAAAATCATATGGCGACATTGACATTTTTGATGTGACGTGGGTGTTCGTAGGCCGGCCTGTCACGAGGGCCTGTCGGCCTGTGCATCTCGGAATGTCGCGATCAGCTCAGCTTCCACAAAAGTGAGCAGTTCCAGATACGAGCACCACTTGGAGGAGCGGACTTTACACCGGGTTGATACAGCACCGCCTAAAATTTAGAACATGCGCAAAGGAATAAAATTCTAGGGGTGTCGCCCGGCATGAGGCGACATTATCGCCGTTGTGTTAATATTATAATTCAAATTTTTTGACCACTATTGTTTGACTCAAGAAAACTGGTGGCCTCACACGAAATCCCTCACCTCTTCAATAATTCTTTATCAAAAATATTGCATCGCAATGCTTTGTGAGGGCTTAATGAGACCACGATTTTTCTTCAGAGAGAAGATAGAATTATTCAAGACCTCTGCACGAGCATACATGCATTTTCACTGAAGGGAGGGTAATCTCAGAATTGCGTACATGTGTTTTTTGTGATCATCAGCGTGAACCTCAACGCCTTGACAATGCATGAAAACGGCGCAATCAAGCATGGTGAGGAGCTAAGTGGTCTACGAGGTATCGAAGAAAGACAAGCCGTTCCTTCAACGTGAAGTTAAACGGTTAAAATTAACAAAAGTTAGAGCTGTTGAGACAGTACTTAAACACGTTGACGACAACGCGCGTTTTGGGTTTTTGCGCCGCGTGGGACCACGGCGATTTTGCAGGCGCCGCCGCCTCACATCAAATCAGTGAATTTTGAGCTTTAAATACCCAAAACTCGGATGCAACGAAATGTTTAGAATGATATTCGATGTGTCAAACTTATCAGAAGGGATAACTAAAAAAATCGAACGAATTGACGTTTTCTGGCGATGAAAGGCAAGTTTCAGTTGCTTTTGCTGTAGTGAACCTCAAAATTATTTTTGACGCGGTTGCTCCACTAAAAACATATGTCTTGCTATATGTGTGGGTCTGTACTTACTTCTACTGCTCTTTTTTTATGACCAAGATTATCAGAATATAAAGGAAACTAGGAATGAACACAATTGGGAAATTCGTAGGGCTTAGAAAACCTTCGCTAAAAAGGAGCATATTCAACCATTCAATGAACCTCGCCGTGTCTAGTCATATTATGGTGTAGTCTATAGAATAGATGCAAAAAATTAGAAAAGAAGTAGCGCATGCGCGAAAAAATAAATATTTTGTGTGTGCAGCGCATGCGCTGCACACGGTCCCACACGGTGCTCAAGGTGTGATGCGCATGCGCTGCACAATGTCGTCAACGTGTTAAACAAGGTCGCCATATCATAGGCATCACAGAACATGCTGACAAGATGAATATAAATTAGGATAATTAACCGCAGCCTACTTTAAGGGTAAAAGCAACAACTGGACAGCGAAGTCAGTCTCGCAATTCAAATTTCCTAGAAGTAACTATCCCATCCTTAGTGAATCACCTTCGGCATCTTTGAATTCAATTTTTTATTTTTATTCGAAGTGCTCATCCAAACATACACCTCTGTCATCTACAATGTATTGCCTATTCATGGGAATTTAGTCGCTGTCTTTCCTCTAAATTCCAGGAGCTATTGATCGAAGAAAGATCGGAAGTCGAGTTTGAGGTCATGTCACTTAGCGTAAAATTTCTTCCTGGGAAGAGCGCTAGAGGTCAGACTGAGTTGTCTTTTGTTGGCACGAGGATAGGGCCACACAGAGGAGGTGAAAGAACTGCTAGCCTGGAGTCTCCAATTTTTTATGAATATTCTCCGCAAGGTGGGGTCGAACGACCTCAGAAAAAAAGCAGATTATGTTTTGCTTCGCCTCCAAAAACCTGACCTTCTCTACTCACCGTAGTATCTCTGCGGCGGCGGTTCCCAGCGCAAGGTCACTCTCGTGCTCCACCAATATCTCGGAAGGGTCGGACTCGAAGGAGGTTCGGCTTTTGCTGTCAGAACTCCCGAATCGTTCATGCTAGGCTACTGCTTTTGGAGATTTGCTAGTACACTCCACCCAGTCCAGAACCCTGGTGAATATGCTGGATGATCACTGTAAGGAACTAAGGGAGATCAGAAGGAACATGACGATGTCAGATCGTGTTTGGAGCTGATTCGGGCTCAGAGCATGTGAGATACAAATTCCATATTTTAAATCTTTACGACTCTACGGAGATGTCTACATTCCATCATCTTAACAAGTCGGATACGCTCTGACAAATAGCGACTAGTTTGTCCAGTTCCATTCTCAGTGCTGGCTAGAGCAGTGAGATTGCCAGTCGAAGGGTACTTGGAGTGTGGGTCATCTCCAAATAGAAAGCCAACCCCGGAATAGAGTGGTTCGTAGGTGCACCGTAAATTGAAGGAGCGTGCCCTCGTCTATCTGCTACACTCCGCTGCAATGCTATACGACATACCCCAAATTTTGGTTTCTGAAGTTACGAGAAACTCAGCACAAAATGGCTAATGCCATTCGATTCGGCGTGTAAAGAAACCTACAACAGAGAATCTCCAAGCAGTTTGTCAACTTCCAGAAATCTAGGGTCAAAAAATTGAAAAAACGGCCGTTGCAAAACTATACGACATAGCAGAAATTTTGACAATTTTTTTACTTCACTAAAATTTTTCCAAACTACTCCACAGTCGTAATAGCACTGTATTGTAGGTGAGCAGGCCACGGATTCGCCTGAGGCGCCTTCACCTTGAGGAGCCGATCTGACATGTTTTCTACCAATTTTTGTATGCCTCCTCCTGGATCCGTGCGTAATCTTCGAGTAGCTCTTTTGCAGGAGATGCATGGAATTGTACCGATTTTCCAGGAACAAAGACTACGAGCAAGGATGCCCCATAGGTTTTCCATAATTTAGACCTCGCTAACAAGTGGACCATCCGAGTAAATCTACATGGTAGGCTTCAAAGCAAGTGAAGTTGGCTCATAACATGATAACAGCGCTGTACTGCTGAGAAGTATGCCGATGATGACGATTCTGTATCGTAGACCGTAGCCGGTGGTGTTAGAGCACATCATCGTGTTCGGTAAATCTTTTAGCTTTAGACAGTAGCGTACAGAATGTATTTCGTGCTCTATCACATAGAGTCCAAACTCTTTATTTGGTGTGTGTTGTTGCATCCAGCTTTTCCGGCTAAAAAAATGTTCCTCTTAGCGAGGCTAACGGACGACAGTAGTATAAAAATGATTTGAGCGAAAAATCCATCTTCTTCTCGAAGGCTTGATAATAAATCATCAACAGAGAAGAAGTTCGTTGGGTTTGACGTGGGATTTGACCCAGGGGCCATACATGCAATAGCAGACCTCCTTCTTACTGCACCATCTCCACCCGGATAAAAATATTTCAAATATGAATTGACCTTTTTACTAATCATTAACGAATTCACCTTTTGGTTCGAGCGTGTACGAAATAAAATCTATTTTTTTTGGAAGCTACGCCCACTGACCAGTGGTAGGACATGACTTATGATAGGATATGCTTCATTACTTCGCTAAGATAAAACGTCTTGGCTTGTAACAATTTAGAACAAGAACAAGAATGGTAAATTCCTAGTTGCGCTTTACTCTGCCATCAAGCGCACGCTCCTGCATCTGTAAGTCTCAAAACTGTGGTAGTACCTTTGACTACGGAAGTGGTACACATGTGCACTAACAGTTGTCCAAGTGTAGGGCGTGGTTCACTAGGACAGAAAGCGACTTTTTCGCGTTTCGCAGCGCGAAACATTTTTCGCTGCGGGAACCTCAGGTCCACCGCTGATCATCGGTGGACCTGAGTTCCCGCAGCGAAAAATGTTTCGCGCGCGAAACGCGAAAAAGTCGCTTTCTGTCCCAGTGAACCACACCCAAAGTGTTGAGGTGCTTTTGCAACGGCGCAGCAAAGTGAGCCTCCTCATCAACACCCACTCTCTTACTCAGAATGAAACTCGCGATGGAAGAGATGTTCATGAAAGGGAAAAATGGATTAGTTCAACTAGATGATACGTGGCGCTTACGGGGCAGAAAACGCTCTACATCTCAACAAAATCATAAGGCGCAAAAACGTGTCCGACGGGATCCAGATATAGCGCACTCCGGACGTGTGGCATTTTTTCTTCTCAGGAGCGCCTTCATATGCAGGGTGGCCACAAAATATTGGCACACATTTCAAAAGTCCATTCTAGATCACCTATCGATAATAGATCAAAACTATGTAGTAGTCTGGATACTAGAACCTTCGTTATACCTTCCTGCTTATTACCTCTTCCAGTCGTCTCCAACAATGAAGGTTTCTCCACATCGTTCAACAATTGCTCCATTTTCCAGGTTACTGGTCACAAGATATTTGGCCATCTAATTCACCCGATTTGAACCAATGGATTTTGCGGTGTGGGGCTTCTTGCAGCAGAAGATGCCTTCTGAGCAACATCGAAGTTTGGACTCCCTGAAGGCTTCCTTGGAGGAGGCGTGGAAGGAACTCGACGTCAGCTACTTGCGGCCCACGGTGATGTCAGTTGAGAAGAGACTTGAAGCCTGTATCGCTGCCGAAGGAGGCCATTTCGAGCACTTCTTTAGTGATGTATTGTATGTTTTACTGTATATAAAATAAACTTCTGAAGATGTAATAGCTTCTCTTTTTAAAAATATGGTCAATAAACCATGCGCCAATATTTAGTAGCCACCCTGTATAACAAGTTCGCATCATCTTCAAATCTTACTAGTTTCAATTCTTGCTTCGCCTTCAGTATAATACGCCTTCTGCTTAATACGAATACATATTATTATAATCTTGGCATATGACAAAGCTGTTGATAGTACTGTATTGAAAGAAAGCTGACAGATGCACCATTTGGCACCTATACATTCACACTGATCGGTATCACCTTGTCACCATTTTTGCCTTAACAAAATTGAAGCCAAGGGAGAAATGGACAGTATTTCCATTTTTTTGAAGGGTAACCAAGATAACAAAATGACTTGTATATTTGTAAGCCAGTAAACTGCTACTTTCAAATGTGATAAGAATGAAAACCAGTTTCACATCAAATCACTTCGAAGATGCTTGTTGAGCAAGTAACTTTGTGATTCTTCAGCAAAAAACCCGACGGATTGTGCATGAGTCACCCTCAATTTCCTGTTCATCTACACCACATCAATCCACATGTTATTGTCAACACCATGCAGTTATGTTACTGCTTTGTTGTCGAGTGATGTCATGAAAATCCGAAGTCATGTCGTTGTAACAATTTGATGAGTAATGAACAATGATAGGCTTCCCTGTTGCCATCCCCTCGCAACGTTCGGTTAGTGTTAGTTGTAAAGAAGGACATTGTTTGGCCAAAAGGATTCAATTGAGCAGGAGAAAAATTCAGAAAAATTAGAAAATCAACCATTACGTTATAGATGAGGTGACGTACAAAGCTTCCTTTGCAGTTGTACGACTCGAAAGGGGCTAGTTCATGGATCAGAGCAAAACAGCAACGCGCGTTCAACATCAGTAAATAGACAAGTACTAATTAATTCGAAAACAACGCAAACTACGGGCGAAGTTGTAAATTCTAGCAACATTTGTACCACTTTTGACTTTCTATAGCTGGCTCAGAATAATAGAAGTGGAATGGGCATTCACGCAGTGGTCTGCAGGGAGAAAGCTAATGTATCAGAGTGTTCCTCCTCGTCATATTTGGTGCCAACTTATTAAATAGGGATTAGTAGGACTTACCAATACGTGACCCTAATAACCTAGCACATAGGGCGCAGGCTCTTGTACTCTAAGACTACATTCATGTTTTCATTACTTATGGATAGCATTTATCAAAATTCTCCCGAAAAAAAACGGGTATGCGACGTTTGATCAGGATTAACAACTCCGTCTACCTCTGTGCCTCGCACATATGCAGAGTTGTCTGTGGGACGACCTCACTTCATTGCTTGCTCCTCTATGGCCTTTTACCGATGCCAACGACATCAAAACAGTTAAAGGCAGCGATTACGATAAATTCAAGAAGGGTTTAGTGTGACGTGGTGGTGCTCAATGGTACGCCAGTAGCGAAAAAAGCAGAAAAATCCGTCAAGAAAACGCAAAACGGGACCCCTTTTTTGGCCGTTGGTTTTCACTCATGAACAGGTAACAGCTCAGAAAGTGGACGTATGAACGAGTTCACCGCAACGCGTTTGATGGCACCATGCCAAATCGAGATGCTCCATTTGCGCCGCTGCTGGCACGCAGCTCGTCCAAATCACAAGTAAACTAGTGGGCGGATCGCTTTTGGGGCGGAGTGCTTTCGAAGTCCTGCTCAGCAACCAGCGCACCTTTCGTCGTGAAAGCGCCACTCGCTTCCTGGCAGCCAAGTAACTGATTCGTGTGGTGCATATGCTTCCCCGATGCGCTCCCTCTTTATCGTAATCGCTTCCTTTAAGCAAACTTCATGAGACTTAATTGTATTATGGTGACTCGGTTAAAAAAGCTTCTTCTTCCTACTAAATTACACAGGAAAGAGGGTAGCTTGAAGTGTGCGGTAATTTCCATTTTTGATGCGTGTGTGATTAAGCGGCTCCGGACGCAGATTAAAGAAACACATTATGTATTGGCTCAACGACCTTATCGCTTTTTGAACAAAGTACACACTTGCCCAAGAACACATGTATTCAAATGGAAGGCAAACGATATCAGCTTATACTTTGAGAGCCTCAAGGATAAATTGTTGACCTCACGCCTTCGGAAATTGACGCCCGCAACGACATGTAATTTTGGAAAGTACTCCCTGTATTACTATGAAGCACTTTGCAGAGTTAGGAAACTTAGATGGCTTGTCAAAAATAAATGCGAGACGAGCCATTTTCTTCTCGACAGTATTTTCTTACAAGTTTCTACGAAGTTATTTCTTTATTTTCGAAGTTTTTAATAAAGACAGGATTTCTCAAGAAATGGAACCACTTCAAAAAATTTAAACATGGGCTCCTTCGGTCGCCTGTATCTCCTGTACTACTCCCTGTTACAAAAAACTATTAGTTTAACTCGAGAGTCTTGCCTCAAGCGCAGCTAAAAATGGACATGATACCCGTGATCACGACCTTTGTTGCGCCCATGGGTCAAATTTCAAAGAAAACGTGTACCGATTAGGTTGTAATGGGGGAAGGTGGTCAAATAGCTTGCGATAGAGATTGCTTATGATCGAATTCTCAAACTCAACCTGTTGTAACTTCATCATATCATCATCTGACAATAGGGAAGAGCTTCCACTCGGTGTGCAAAGACACATCACCAGTGTATCAATAGTGCGTTTTACTCAAAACAGCCACTTGGATCTGAATACTATCCTTTCATTAGGCTGAGGTCAGATTTTGCGAAACGCGCGATTCGCAAAGTCTGACAGCGGCCTTAACAGTGACATTGCGCGTTTACCAACCGCACACCAAATCCATGGATTTTGAGCTGTAAATACGCAATACTTAGATGCGATGAAGTGTTTTCAATAATGTGATCTGTCTATCTTCGGGAGTTACAGTAATGGAAGTTCGACCGAAATGACGTGTTAAGGCCATGAAAAGGCAAATTTTACTTACTTTCCCTTTAGTGGTTCCAAAATTAATTTGGACGTGGTTGTTTCAGTAAAAACACATTTTTCCATATTGTGTTCGCTTCTACTTATATTCTTTTTTATCACTGCTTTTATTAATATAAAAAAAACCCAAGAATAACTGAACAGAAACATAGGTCTGGAGACTCTCGCGAAACTAAAGAATATTGCCTTTCCATGGTCCACTGGTCTTCTAAGTGCTGCCCAAATATAAGCTAAGCAAGTACAAAAAACTTAGGGATTCGCGCAATTGCAAGAAAAAAGGATGGCTTAGGTGGGACGCGTTACCGCGCGACGCTGTCGTGACGTGTTAATAGAAGAAGTATGACAATAGAGTCACTAAGGAAATGGGATGAATATTAATGCAGCAAATGCAAAACTGAAATCGCAACATTACGTTACGCATCCAAACTCATTTTTCAGACTCGCATCGGAATATGGTAATTAAAACATGTGAATACTTTAGATAGTGTATGATTTCGCATGATTTGTCATGTTACAGAGGTCCACTTTTCCGTACTCTGTTATGTTGTCGTCTCTTCATATCAATTCTTTTCGGTATGCTTAGACTAGCAAACTTCTTCTTAAGAGTTCCGATACGATTGGCATTGTTATGGGGTCAACAGGCAAGAAAGCAAAATGAGGTCAACCCTGCACTACTCTGCACAGTGCGAGGCAGAGGTGCGAGCTAGGCGAAGGTGCAAAATTTTGATCAAAGGTCCCTCATCCAAAAAAAAACTTACCTCACTATATGTAAATATCTGTATGTGAAATGTACGGCTAGGAGGAACAAGGACTGTGCGAACATTGAACAGTACAAACCAGTCAATATACGACCGATGTGTGGCGGCAGACTCACTAAACGAGTGGCGAACACCAAAAACGAGCGCTCATGGATGTGTATGGTCTGGAATGGTTGGAATCATGGCGCATCCTGCCCATGGAAAGTGCCTATCAGAAAAGTTTCCGTTTACTCACCGGTAGCAGTACTATATTTACAGTTGAATAAAGCACATTAAATACGGCAAACGCTAACATGATGTACTTGTAGCTGCCAACTTCTCCAGCAGTAAAGTTCATGATTATGTAGACGACTCCCGAATTGAACATGATTGATGTGAAACCGAATACACTAGTGAGGCGGACATGGTAGTTAGGAAGGATCATTTTCTGAAAGGTTTTCGGCTGAAAAAAATGAGCGGAAACAAATATGAAGGGTATCTGAGATGATAGAAAGAGCAGTATAAATCTAACAATAAGAAAGGACCATCATGATGAAGATACCGTAAGGAGGAAATGTGGCCTGGTATCAGGGTGAAAATCGTGTCGAGTACGTGGTCGCAGAAGGTACGACCCCCCCCCCCCGAAATCGAGATCCTGGCACGACCCCCTAACAGAGCAAATTAATTCAATTAATTAATCAAAAAAATCCTGCAAAACAAATCAAAAAAAAATTCTGCAAAATAATGTTATGGACGCCTCATCTTGTCATCTATGCACTGTCTTTCATCGCTGCACACTTTTGTGTATTTACTGAAATATCGACTCGAGGAAAGAGGCATTAACTTTGTGTGACCTCAAAGTCAGGTTCGTTCAGAAATGCACAGAAATCCTGAAGACACGGGGTTGCGATTCAATCTTGATTCTGCTTGAGTATATCAAAACAGCCGAGTGTATCAAAGGCCGATTCAACGGCAGCTGCGGCGCGATTGTCACTGGGTCAGATTTGCTGAAATCCCGAAAAAAAAACCGTCGAAATCTACACCCTCGATGAAAAGGTTGCATTCCTCCATTTCATAACCTTTGAAGCAGTTTGAGGTAGGGTTAGATAGAGCTGGATTTCGCGTTTCCAAGAAGTATTGAAATTGCTCTGAAAGCTTCCATGCAGAAAGATAGGGTCTCTCAAATTTCGTCGAGTAAACGTCGAGGACGCTGAAATTTTCATGCTAGTTTTTGCCACTTCAAAAGCAATATCTCTCTAATGTAAGATCCTGAAAAAGGGAAGATAGTTTTGGAAAGCGGAAGGTTTGCGCTTTCTGATGGTCTTCTTTAGCTTTCTTCTACATTTCCTAGTTGAGAAGATATCTGCGTCGAGTATGTATCGAGGACGGATCCGGCCACCTGAAAATCCGCTCCCTCCTTCACCATTGCAAGTGTGAATTGTTGGTTGGCAACACTCGGAATGTGTCTAGAAAAATCTTTGAACGCAAGCAATAAGAAAAGGGGCAATCGTCATCATCCGATTTTGTCTGGTATAGGCCATGCATCCGACCTCACTCGAAGTTGCAGAATCGATTGAAGGTGTCATATGATCATGACCAGTTGACAGAAGCTGCATTGTAGTAAACGCATTTCGTAACTCCTACAACCTGAAGAACAACTTCATTTGCCCAGGGCTTTACGGTTGTCGTTTTTGCGACAGGGTCCCTAACAACAGTGTCATTCTCAGCGAGGTATTAAGGGAGAAGGAGCGAGCGATAGGCAGAGGAGGTGCCTTTGCAGCGCGTGCGCACATGTGGCACTCTTCTTTGCGGGGATGCACTTTCATTCTTTGTACTGGGACGAATTCACGATGAAAAAGCAACCCATTTCAAATTAACCTAGGGATGGTGAGTGGTACACGAAAGAAGGAAGAACCATGAGAAACGGCCCAGAACCCGAGAAATGGGACCCCTTCCTTGCCCGTTGATTTGAGCATTGATGCGACTCTCATCGCTGTGCCCTCTTCAACACTACGCTCTCTCAGCTATCTAATCACTCGCCACGTATTGAACTACGGCGAGTGATCAGATGATCGGTGGGCGGAGATCGCCGACCCGCCAGCTTTGAGGCATGATAGGTCGCCGAGGTCAAATTTTTCCATGCGAATTGCGCGTCAGTTCGCACCCTCAGGAGGTCCGTGGGTCCCTCAACTAGGTCAGTTTCCCTTTCTTCGACCTTCATTCTAATCGTGAATTCCTCCTTTAAATACGCCCTTCATGAAGGTGGAGGAATGGAGCGACTGAACCTGCAAAGAAAATTTAATATTTTTTTTCAGATATTTTCATTTTCTGCTGCGCTATACCCTCTTACCTATCTGCACCACGATACCACTGCTGTTACTGACCCCCAAGAGTACGACCCCCCATGACCCAGCCCGACAGGTACGACCCCCCTGTCGAGGATTTCCTCGACCGATATTCACCCTGCCTGGTATCACTCGTGCACCATGCTACTCTGATTAGGGTATCTTCTTAACCTCACTTTCATAGTAAAGCTTCCTTCAAAACTCTTAGTTTACGGCTTTCCGAGTTTTAAAAGTATTTCGGGCTTTTAAAAACGATTGTTCAAAAAAAATAGAAATTTGGTTGACGTACGAATTTGACCTATGATTCGATCCATCCACCACGCACGCGGAAGCTATCCCACTTGTCATCACAACATGCGCCGGAACGAATTTTTGAGAAACATGTTATAGAAAAAAATAATATTTATTCATGCTCATTTTGACAATATTATAAACACAAAATACTAAGGATGTTAGGAACGCCCTTTGGGACTACAAACACTGACCAGCATCCTACGCTTAGACTTGCTTTGATGACCTCTTCAGACCAGTTCCTCTTTCCACTTAAAGCTGTGTGGAGTAATTGTTAGAATAAAAGGATAAAGGATAAAGCATTTGCCGTTGATCAATCCCTTTTGGGATGCGGCACGCATTCTACTTCCATTTGTACATTCGTAGTGGCGTTTGAATGCGATGTGGCCTATACAATGACTTGCGGGGGCCAGCCGATGTACAAGTCAGTGTTTTTTATCCTCCCAGACAAGTCTGGTACCAATTAACCGACCCCGGAGGGATTGTTAGAATAGGATCATAAAATTTCAAGTTGAGCAACAACTCGAACTCTAAACAGGCGCCCCTGTCTCAAGAAGCTCCCGCAAGGTACACTGCGACGCATAATCTATAGTTCCACCTACAAATTTCCCAAAAACTAGAATTTGGAGATGTTTTTGAAAAGGGCTCTACAGACAATTGTGACACATGCAAACGCGAATCTGAATATTAACACGGAAATCCAGTTTGAGAAAGC
>MU868622.1:48306-59690 GCA_036418205.1 Ostertagia ostertagi
GCTTTCTCAAACTGGATTTCCGTGTTAATATTCAGATTCGCATTTATATGTGTCACAATTTGTCTGTAGAGCCTTTTCAAAAACATCTCCAGATTCAAGTTTTTGGGAAATTTGTAGGTGGAACTAAGATTATGCGTCGCAGTGTATTTGTCCAAAGGTAGTGCACATGTATGTGCAGTCAAAGAGTTGATGAGGCATGCAAATGTTATCTAAGGATTCATAGAAAGTCCACACATGCAAAGATCATCCTCGCTAGTTGACCTTGTAGTTATGCCAACTTTTACTTACAGAATATTTCGGCTCTGGCATGACCTTGCTCTTCTTCTCCACCCCCTTTTCTGGAAATCCCTTGGTCCTGTGCCCTGCTTATCTCGACTCGTCCTACTCTAATTACAACTCGGGGGTGCAGAGAAACCCATACGCATGCTTGCTAAAAGAGCAAAATATTTCGAAATTTCTCCGAATTCTTAAAATATTTCGCAATTATCCTAAACTTTTCCCTTATCATTTCTTCCTCAACATCATTTCAGTTTTGCAAAATACGACTCTTCCAAAGAACATTCTTACGACACTCTTATTAGTTTTGCCGAGGTTGACTAGTCCTCGTAGTTTTAGCCCCACCTGTTCTCTACGAGATGTCTAACAAGGTTATTTTGAGCTCATAAGACGGTGTAGTGACAAGAGCACTAACGAAAACGATAAATTGGAGAGAATATTCGTTGAAAAATAAAACCACTACGCACTGCTATGAAAAGCTAATAAGAATTTGTTGTTGTTTTGTCGTTTTGTTGCCGAGTCATTTAAATGAATTATGCAGTATTTGCTCGACCGTGCAGACAATAGAGGCTAGGATGAAGATATTAATCTAAACACAGTGAGGTTCCGCTCTCATCCTTTTATTGACGCGGAAGCGCGTATTCGTCCAGAAATTATAGCAAGCCCAAGAAAAAACACCAACTTATTTGCTCCTTGGAGGCTTCTTCAAAACGAACTTTTTGTTGGAAGGAAGACGCCAATGCTGAACAGATCAAGTGAAGGTGAAACTCGGGTTCGGGGAGGGAGGGGGGAGCACGCGATGGCGCGGTGCTCTGTTCGTCTGCTCCTCCAAGGCTTAGTCCAAGTGGAGGGAGGGGACCTTACTCTTTCGCCATTATGTGGCAGTTTCAAAATACGCACCATCGGTGGCCAAGGCTGCTTTCATAGTTTGAAGTCCGTGCGGTGGACAGCGCGGACAGGGTGAAAAACGTCAACACGCGCTCTGGCGCACGAATGCGTACTTGGCGCGCAGTCGGCGCCTTCCTCGATCGATAATGCTAATTTCGACACATTTTTTCTATATTTTGACGTTTTGTGTGCCGTTTTGCTTTTTCTTGCGGTTGTTTAGCTCAAAACTTTTCCTTTTTGTATGGATTACTGCTTTTGCTTACTAATGAACTCACCACTTGGTGCTGAAAGTGGCAGTAAGCCCTAAGTGAGCTCACTTAGGGCTTACTGCCACTTTCAAACACACTGTATGAGCCTAACCATTCTAGGAGAGTTGAAAAGCAATGATGCACACGAAAAAGAAAAAAGGTCCACATCAAAAAACAGAGCAAAAGCCAGTCGACGCCCTTCCCAGTCGATAAATTCGATTTCATTACATTCTATTTGTGTTTTTCAGGTGCTCCTTGTGCCGTGTTTTTGCTCGTGTTTTTTGGCGAGAACCTTTTTCTTTTTCGTGTGAATCATTGCTTTTCAACTGTCCTAGAATGGTTAGGTTCATACACTGTGTTTGAAAGTGGCAATAAGCACCAAGTGGGTTCATTAGTAAGCAAAAGCAGTAATCCATACAAAAAGGAAAAGTTTTGGGCTAAACAACCGCAAGAAAAAGCAAAACGGCACACAAAACGTCAAAATATAGAAAAAATGTATCGAAATTAGCATTATCGATCGAGGAAGGCGCCGACTGCGCGCCAAGTACGCATCGTGCGCCAGAGCGCGTGTTGACGTTTTTCACCCTGTCCGCGCGGACCGCACGAACCGCAAACTATGAAAGAGCCTAAGCCTTGATAGCGTAGACGAAAACAGCACCACGCCATCGCGTGCCCCATCCCCGGCCCCCCCCCCGAACCCGAGTTTCACCAGTGAAAGTGAGGAGCGCTGGTCCACGTTACATAGTGCGTGAGGTCAAATCACATTTGGACCATTCAGGAAACATATGCTGAATGTTGGGGAGGGGACGGGGATGGGAAATCTTGGGGAGGTTCGTCGCAGGACCCACTGGGCAACGGTCGCACCTTTGAATTTGCAGCTTTGTTTCCATCCTTTTACTATACCTCATTGTATTGGGTTGACCCATAATTTCTGGCCGATTTTGGTTCAAATTCAATTTTCTTCATGTCAAATTAGCTTCATATGAAATAAGTTGATATGTTGAAGAACACATCAGGACCTTCAGCCAGGATGTTTCAGAAGCTCAAATGCGCAAAGGGATAATTAAGTAGGAATCAAAATAGATCAACAACCAAACCCAACGATTATGCCTTGCGACAATTTTAAGAAGAACCTTGCAAGGAGCGCGGTAGGCAAGATCAGCGCTACGTTTGCCCCAGTCTTTGCTACTGATCGGGCACTGAGCTATTGGCTCAATAGCATCGGCAAAGGCGATAGGAGCTGCAAAGTTCGACCTCATCATGGACCCCAGTCACTTTCGATGAGGACCCTTGCGCTACGAATAGGAAGTGCATCCGGACGCTATTAGCAGGAAACTGTAGCAAACATCTGGACGCAGCCTACGCTCCATGAGTCGACACCTGAATGGAAGGGGCTGTAGCAGAATGAAGCTCGATGGAAACAGCATGCATCGACTGACCATGACCGAGAAGCACGCCTGACCATCTGCAGAAGTTTCATTCTGCGACCGTATAGACAAGACATTCCCTGGTTGGTCACCAGTGCAGATGAGTCATGAGTCCCCTACGATAACAACACGCGGCTCGCCCGGTGGCTACCTCGCAGCCTGGACGCAGCATCTCAACCAAAACCCGAGCTGTTTCATCAGAGGGTGTGACCCCCGTTTTGTTGGATTCGCTGGGTATCCCGTTTTGAGAACCATTTCACTTTATGCAGACAAGCATTGCGAAGGTAACCATGGAATAGCTTCCAAAGTTGGCCGCAGCAGTGCGGGAGAACGGTTGGAAAAGTCTCAAAATCTCCTTTCTCCGGAGGACCGCCCGAAATCACATTGCAAAGATAACTCGCCACGTTTCGAGGGAAACTGGCTGGACCACGACACCACATCTATCGTATAGCCCTTACGTTGCTCCATCGTACTATCACCTCCTCAGCCCCCTGAAGCAGCAGCTAGGAGAGGAAAAAGTCAGTAAATACAACCACCCCAAAAACGACCTCTTCGAGCTTTTCATCTCACAGCTTCTCTCGTTCTGGGAGGAATGCATCCATTCGTTCCCTAGCAAGTGCATATCAGTGATTATGGTGGTTATGTTTTTGATCAATTGTTCTTTAGGAAAGATAAAACTTGAAGAAATCAAAGTGTTGAAATTGGCCAGAAATTATGGGTCAACCCAATATGTTCGCTCGTAAATACCTTCTTTACACCAAAAACAGCGGTGAAAGAATAAAAACAAAGCTGCAAAATCAAAGGTGCGACCGTTGCCCAGTGGGTCCTGCGACGAACCTCCCCAACATTTCCCCATCCCCGTCCCCTCCTCCAACATTCAGCATACGGCGCCAGAGCATCGGTGCTTTCAAGGTACAGTAATCGGAGTGGTACACATTGCCAAGAGATAGAATGAACATTTCGAAGTCATCTATAATCGATATCCTGGATTTGAAGAATGAATATTGAACCAACTTTCAGAAATAAGCTCAGATTCAATTTGGGTATCGCCGTTCAGAGTTTAACACTTTGACGACAGCGCGGGACACATACGCCCCGCACTCCCACACGGAAGAGACTTGTTTTTCCTAAATTGTGCCTCCATTTTCATGCTTCAAGACTGGCCCTTCCTACTGTTGGATACGAAAAATAGTTCTCTCGTTACCACTAATGAAATTATTGGTAATGTAGTAACTGTTAATGCAAATTTGTAAAGTAAGGTGGGTAGGTTCGCGCACAAGGGCGTGTCGTCAACGTGTTAAGGTACTGTAGAGGCAACTGGTATCACTTAGTAAATGATTGTGCACATACTTCGGCTCGATTCTACATCTACACAGACCAACAAAGACCTTCACTTCTTCAGAATCAGCGAATCGGTGGGGAGGACAAAGTGGAATTTGTACATTTGCCAGCTCTCTTATACATGATACAAGCCATACAGTGTTTTTAGTGCAAGCAAATGCGTAACGCAACCCAAAAAATAATGGCCAAAGCCGGCCGGTGAACGCTCCAGGTGAACGATGCTCTCTATCGACGCTAATAAATTTCGCATCTCCTCCATACTGTCTATAGATTCGGCTCAATAGATCGTCAACGAAAAAAGGAGGTTTCGGTTTCCTCGAGGTGCTACCTACGTGCCTCGCACAAACCTCCGCACTTTGTTTTCTTCGCACACATGCAACAAAGTGCATTTCCAAGCAATCATCAACAATGCGAATGTTGTCAGCATCCGGAGGACAAAGTGCACCATCTCAAGAAACAAGTTCATGTTGTAAAAATTAGAAAATAAGACATCAGACGTTGATCAATTATTTTTGTAATGCTTCACACATTCAATGTCTATTAAGGACCAAAGTGGCTTTTATGGTGACGATTTTCACAAATTCACAAATTTCAATGAAACGGGTTCACAACCAACTATTCCCGTCTCAACGGGGTTTGAAGAAGTATTTTTTCACGGCTTGCATCAAACTTGCTTGACACTGTAAGTGAGCAGTGCTTCAAGTAGGGGTCAGGTCACGATAAACCATAACTATGAGCACCGATATCTGATTACCATTCTTTAACTGGTTCTCTAACAGTTTAATAGCGATAGCGATGATGCCGCTTACGTTATCTCATAGCCCTTTAAGGGTACCTTTGATTGTCAGTCACCAAGTGCGCAGCAACGGAGCCTCCAATATACAGAAAGTTTGCCATTCGAACTGTGAGAAAATTCTCTATGGAAGAATACAGGAGGCGCTCAGTTTCAAGAAGGCATCAAGATTGGTCGAACATAGTCTCGCGCTGTCAAAAGGGAACGATTGCCTTATCAAGCGTAGGATTTCATCCTGCGTAGGAGGCTTCATACTCACATACCATTCTCGCTGAGATTTAGGCTTACAGTGCCCTTCAGTGATTACGTCAAGACCCCTTATGTTGAACGAGCGATGTTGGAGGACCTACTGAGATCTCCTTATACCATTTGAGCGAACGAGGAGGCATTCATCGCTTGTATGACCCAATCACTGGGGTCTGCCAACAACTGCTCTCTTACCACCAAAAACTCGACGAGCATGTGTACGAAACAAAAATCAACTGTTTCGATTTTGATCAAGTGCACAGAGAAGTTAGCTGGAAACATCGTTTTCCTTTCTGCTATACTTCTGAAACACTAAATTCACTACAGAACCTATCACGAATATAACGCGTGTGATGCCTTTAAGTATGCTCTTGTTGACCTCTGGAAACGTTTTTATCGCAAATCCAGGAGGATTTGACCCTACTTCGCGACTACTGCATATATTGCACCTCCCTACATTCACTTCATACTCCTCTTACTTGAAATGGTCAATTTACCTCAGGTGAATCGGTAAAGTCGAACATTCGAAACTATCATCGCTTCAACATTCAGCACAGCTTCCTTAACAATGCAAAAAAATCGAGAGGGCTTTTGACGACTCGGAATGCCTCCTTCTCGAAGGTCTCACTCGTGTAAATCTCTTCCCGGCTATCGATGCTTTTCCAATATATTTATTACGGCCAATGAATGGAGGCGGCACGATTCTCCAGCCCAGCTGGAAAATTTATCAGATCAATTCCAGATCGGAAGACGCAGACATCGTTAATTAAGTCGCCAATTGGCATGCCACATCGCGATCCAAATCTCGCTGATAGTGTAATAAGTTCATTAAGACGAGGAGTTTGCAGCGGGTTTTTCCTGGGGTTTGCCGATATCGAGACATTTTCACACACATGCTGTGTTCCAGCTGGTTGTGCCGAGAGAATGGGTCTGGATACCACGGAACTTGCAAACTGTGAGTTGGATGCTGGTATCAGCCTTGTTTTTGCTGGCATACTTCAACAAAGCACTTCCTACTTCACACAGCATCTTACGCTTATTATGCTCCCTCATGCGATTCTAGAAGCACACAGGAACGCCCCGGGGAAAACCTATAAGTCTTGGGTGTGCGTGAAACTCGCCTCATCAGCACCTGTAAGCGTTTTGAAGAAAGAAGCGGTTCTTTTAAGTGAGGGTAGACACGCATGAGCCACCCGAATTTGCTGCTATGAACAGACATTACATTTTATTGACCGCAGAATTTTTATGGTGTGCAGGAGCTTTAGCGCCTCCTCAAGTTGGTGATTGAGGGACCATTCGACCAAATGGTATCGCATCCTGCACGACATTGAAAGAGGAGATTGAGGGATCTTGGAAAAATTTTCGCGACGCCTATGAGAATCTAAAAAGTTTTCGCAATTTTAGCCGTTCTAGCAGCTTTCTTCTCACACTTGACACAGTACCGGGATTTTGGGGTCAAAGCGGAAGTGTTTGAGCCCAGTTCGACGCAACTGACACGAAGCCCACTATTAACCACCGTAATAAAGAGTGGGGTACTGTATCAAACTCGGTTTGAGCCTCTTGCCGAATTCAAGGAGGTGAATCAAGTAAGTAAGTTATCGCGAAATAGTTCTTATGGTAGATAACTTTTCGAGTTGTTATTGCAATAACATAATTATCCAATTTAATAACTACTATATAGTTAAGCATTGTATGTACTGTAGACTACTGTAACCGTATATAGTAAAATGACCTCATTTGACATGTTTAAATATACTCGTTGTGAGAAGTACTCGTAACATTCCTCTAAAATGGCTCCTCAGCTAGACGGCTGTTATCTGACCTGCAAAGCGTGAAAATCGTGGGGCTGGTCTCTGATTCTCCTTCCGCCTTGTCTCCGCCCTCGGTCGGAGCCCTGTGTGTCCTGTTGAGAGCGGGTCCACCACCACAATTTATCAAACCGCTGCTGGTTACCATCCCATTGACAACTGCCTAATCCGCTTCTTATCTGTTATCACTGTGATAGTTAGCATTATCTACATCATAGAATCATGGGACGGCGTATCGTCTGGAGGGACGACGGGCCAGCGTAAGTAGCAACGTTACTTATATCTTCGTTATTATTGAATTCCATGCTTTATTCCCAGCCATCTATATCTTCATCGCTATTTATTATCAACGTTAAATATGTACCGTATCCTAGCGCTAACCTTCTTACTTAGCTTTTACCCATTTATTAATTCCGCGCCAAAGTGGTGCGATATCGTGCTACCAACGATCTCACTTTATTTCGTCTTGTTTATATTAATTATCTAATATGTTAGAACTGCTTTAAAAGGTATAAAACAGGCCCTTCAAGCATATAGGACAAAACAATAACTAAAACACAATAGACTGAGAAAAGACTAAGTAACTGCAACCTTACTGTCACACACACACACTCTCTGAACCCTGGAATGACTAGGCCTGGAAATGCTGTTGGGCAGTATCCTATCAGGTAATTGCTAAGACAGTGAATCTTTCGCCGCTTTTCCAAAGCTCTAAACAACATTGAGAAGAATACAGTAGATGAGTGGCAGGGCCAGTGTTGTTACACCAGCATATTTGCTATTTCTGAGCATATATTGTCCACATTTTATTTAGGGTAGTGGTCGACATTTTATGCCGAAGAACTATGAAGTAGACGGGTGCAATGGTAGCGAGAATAAGTTATAAGGAAACGCTAAGAGCTCATATATAATATAGTCGTTTTGGCAATTTATTTCAGGACCGGGAGAGCTTAAAGCAGGAATTGGGGCCGATCGAACGCAAGTGCCCTGACTAGGGACATGATAAGATTCGGAGACATGGCTGCGTGATGTGAAGTGTGCCTTTCGTATGAAAAGAAATGTCATTAAAACAGCCCATATCCAGTACGCTGATTTCATTATCCTATTGACTCCGATTAGCCAGGTTTTCTAGTATATTTTTGGACTAAGCTTCAGCGCTTTATCATGACGCTCGCATTGCGACCTCCCTCGTTAAACAGTACGTGTCATTTTTGCGGGTATCTGCCCTTCCAGAGCGCATGTTCACCTATAGGACGCAAGAAGGCTTACCAGCAATTGTCTCCACTAAATTGGAGCTCCGTTGCTGTATCCCACTAGAATTCCACTACAAGTGAATGCTTCCAGCAATTACCCCATCTTTATGTAACGTTACCCAAGTTCCCCACATTCGTATCCTTGACCACCTCTGCGTAATAGCAAATAAAATCAAGAGTTCGGGTTCGAGAAAAAAAAATCAAAAAGCGCTTCAGCAGGTGTTTCGCAGCACATGTACTTTCTGTATAATTTTCGAAAAATTGTATTACCACCGTGGCGATTCTCCAAAACTACAGCGTTTTTTGTCCATCGGTATACCTTGAGCCAAAATTGCTGTATGTTGTCACGGGTGAGAGCCGCCACGGTGATTTTGGATGGCGGCTTCAGTGGATTGTGCCCGATACTTACCAATGTGCTGTAATGAGCGATTGTCTGAGGAAGGACACAATTTTGGGTGAACGTAAGGAGGTAACTAATAAGTTGACCGAAAGGCAAAGGAGGATGAGAAGATTTTGTAAGAAACGTGACCCTCACACTAGTCGAATGGTAATCAGAAATGACCTTGCAGAACACCTTGTTGGAATTCTTGAATTTGGGATGTATTCGACCTTGTCGGCGGATTCAGTGGAGAAAATGAAATCCATGCATTTTTTTACTTGAGGGAACTCCTCCTAGGGCCAACGAATTCCTGCAGTTACGGTGTTACGATTAAAAGACAGAAATTCCCCCACGAAAATCGCACCCTTGCGTCAAAGTCTTTCATTATAACCGAGCAAAAGGAAGTCCCCACAGATATCGAGAAAAAAGATTATCAAGAAAGATTAAAGTCGTTATCGCGTTTGATGATTGGGAATTAGCGAGATGTCGATATAGAGCTGCTGTGATTCACCTACCGATACCTTGGCTGAGCTTAGACTGTCAGGGTCAGTTGTGACTTTTATATCACATTCGTCGCTTCAGAAATGGGAGCGTCCTAATCGACAAATGCATAGTCCTAATCCAACCTCAGTAGACGAGATTAATTTGGAGTGGCCACCTTTCCTTCATACGCACACTAACAACGACGTGATGAATGGTGATCTTCCCGAGATCAGCTCCGAGATGCGCCATGCTAGCGACGTCTGCTTAAAAGATCAGGATTTCGGAATAATTCCTGAGCATTGCATTTGTTCCTTAAAGCTTGCTTCTGCTCATTTTCGCATTGTAGACACTTCGAAAAACCTGTGAAGAGCTGAGCAATTTTGCATTCTGGAATCCGAATGGAATAAAACGATCCGATTATCTCCCACTACACAGGCGTAGGCTGTAACAAATCAGTTGCATCTCAGAAGCAACAAAAGCAGAGGGAAACCTTGACTAACTCTAACTTTCGGTCGGTTTTTCAAACATGCGGTTTTCAACAGAAGTCTATATGCATTTGTCACCTCATGGAGTTTGCTTGGAGCGTTGCCTTGAATTGCCTGACCGGGTAGAGACACCGTTTGATCCTTGTAGAGGACCGGAAGGTACTCTACCTTAGTACTGCATGAATTGCTGATGAAGATGTTGGGCCCATAAATTAATATACAAGAAGGAGCCGCCATCTATATATTGTCCAAAAAATCATAAATTACTTTAGACGTATTTGTCTCGCTAGTGAGTGGTAGCCGTTCCTACGGGCTGCTTTAGCACAAAGCCTGGTAAACAGGTAAAATTCTTACTCAATAGGCAAAGAAGGTCTGTAAGGGTGCAATTGGTCTAATTTTTCCTGTTTCCCATCGAAGTGTCAGTGGCATAGCGTTTCCTCCCTTGCAACACATTGTTCTTTCTAGCCCTTGGAGCTTCATGAGAAACGATGTACAACATCCTGAACTTTGTAAACTTGACGAGTCGAAAAGGCTCATTGAAATCAGATTGTTCTGCCACTAAACAGCAGAAGCGCACATGTTCTAACAAGTTACCAGGCGTTTTGAAAATCCTAGGATCATATTCATTTCTTCTATTGTCGTTAGCGGAAACAAGTTTTTCCTAGTGAAAATGCCAGATGCGTCATCTTATTACAGCACGGTCTTCCTGCTTGACTCAACAACTCATTCCTTGACGTTGAATGATACCCGAGTCTTCTGCAGTACTTTTTCATTACATGATGTCATTATGGAACGGATATCGATTGATTGTTGATGATATGCGAATGATGGCTTGAGACAGTTGTGCACCCTCGAATGTTGCCTCTCTCGCTCTCCCGCTCAACTGCCGTCTTTTGCCTCAACGACAGCACGCAGGTGCGGTCAGCTAGCGATATCCATCAACAACAACGATGCACGACGGAATGCAGTCGTCACGTACTACACAGTGCGGAAGAAGAACCACATAGCTCAAAAAAAACACGGGAATTAATCGAGGATTGCGTCTGAGAATAGCTAGCGGCCAGGCGAAGCTGCTGTGTGTGCGAACCTGATGACGGACAATCACGAACTACAGTTTCTATATAAGGGCACTACAGTATACCCTAAAAACGCACTACAGCTAGATGAAGCGGTGCTTTTCTCCTGCAGGTGGATTAGGCGAGGTTATACTTTCCCTGCAATTTTCCTTTTTTTCTATAATGTCCGGTCAGAGAAACTAGATGAAGAAACCTTGACGGTTCAGATGGCTACTTTCAAATTTTTGGTAACGCGGAGTGCTGAACAAGACGATCTGGTACGAAGCGTTGGAGCATCAATACTGGATATTCCACCTGAAGGCCTCGTTGGCCCACAAAAACATCAAAATTAATGTCAATGGCAAGGTTCTACGAAAAAAGTGTAGATTATGGGAGCCTCTCTTTGACCATGTGAAAATTGATTGAAATTGAAAGGCATCAGAAGATAGAGAACGTTCCAAGTATTTGGAATCGACTCTGCCATAAACAGTAGAGGGTTTCCAGCAACCAAGAAATTTGCAGTAATCCATACCATGATGTGAGCATGTAGCTTAGGACGCTACCGAACTTCTCCAAATGCTCTAAAACGTATCGGCAATGAATAGTCCCCTTTTGGATTGCGCCACGCATTCTATCACAGTTCCGTTCGGTATCGTAAGCATTTTGAATACGTGTTGGCCTATTCAACGGTTTGCAGAAACC
>MU868622.1:66322-94499 GCA_036418205.1 Ostertagia ostertagi
GTCGCCGATCCTTCACTTATCACACACTGGGAGCAAGTAGCTTCCGCAATCTTTGCATGGATCTTTCGCTGGCAGAGTAGGTGAACGCGACCGTTATGAAGCTGTGGAAAATCTAACCAAGTTTTTGGAATTTCAAAAACTTCAGCTACCTCGTGGTTTTACCACAAAAGACACCTTCTTATGGGCCATACATTACGTCACGTTCCTGAGGGCATGAGATTTTAGCGCCATACGAACCCTAATCAGATTCGTTCCGTATCAAACGGTGTATGGAAGCGAGTCGCACTCAGTTGAAGTGATTTAATGGAATCATGCCGATTTGGAATGAATAACTGCTTTGCTATTCGACTATTGCCAGATTTTTCGCAAACATTATTAATGAACAATTATGTTGTGAAAATGGGGCTGCCCGGACTACTCAGTCCCGTCTTGAATAATATTATAAAATCCTTCAAATAGTCTGGATAATCTTTCTGATTTCGCTTAACGACCCCGTCTTTTAGCCAACCTCTAGATGAAGGCAATTATCAGGGTTTGAGATGATTTCGTAATCCTACTCAAATAGAGAAGCAGGCATAAGAGGTGGGCCGCAAGTGGGGAAAAAAGGAAAGAAAATCAACAAAAGCACCGGAATTACAACCCTTCTTGCTCTACTCTTTAGTCTAGGAGGCAGAAGGGAGATAAGAGAGAATGTGAGATAGGAGAAGTTACAGATAGAATGAAACATTGAATGGTGGGCGGGCACTGAAAATTCAAGTGGGAGTTGAAACAAGTCCTCAGTGTCTAGGCGTTTTGTGACGCGTTTCGATATGCGAATTAAGCGCGATCTCTTAGCGGCCCAAACACCTCTATCCGCGAGAGCGAGTACTTCAGCGTGGCTGAGCCAGGACTTTGCCTTCAACATTTCTGGAACAGTCGGAAGAGGCTCATTCAAGGATTAGAAAACAACACGATGGAGATCCCAAAGCTCTTATATTATTGGAGCTCAAACGCGGCTTCATCGATAGCCGATTCCTTTCCTAGGCGTACTGGCGAGCACCTTTGCTGTCACAGCGCGAGCATGGTCATAATAGATTACGCTGTTAGAAATCTTGCTGGTGAGCTGGTGCCAGTCCCTTGTAGCATGGAAAAGTTTCCGGTGTACGGAAGCTGAAGTGGGTAACGCTCCGAAAGCTACAATAGTTAGCTGAGACTTGTCAAGCCTAATAGTAGTGGTGATAAACTACAATATGTAGTCTCCAGGAATCATGGAACGATGAAAGGAACCGAGAACGCTTCGATTTTTAAAGCGCAAGCACAACACAGCACAAAGCAGCGCACTCAATTAAAAATGCAAAGTAATCAGACTTGAAAATTCTTCTCACTCCGGAATGTTGGCATTTCTTCAGGACAACATGACACGTTTTCGCACACTTTGTTATTGAACTTTGTTCTCGGACCTCACTATCCCTACCCATTCTATCACCAATAAGAAGCCGCCAGATATTGTCGTTATGTAGGAATATTTGGTACATCGCGCATGCTAATCTATCCCTCTTCCAAGCTCTACAATATCGAGATCGGTAGGGTTAGAGTTCCAACGCTTTGCGAGCAAAATATTCTGAACTTAAGCAAAGTTATAATCCCACTTTTTTTTCCGCGCCCGACTGGAAATGCTGCTCTTTATGCCTCTGACCACTTCTTGTGCGCTGCACCCCTTCTATAATGAATAGGAAGCTCTTCTCACTCGCTGCAAGATGATTGGGAGCATGCCTCACAGAAGTAATCAGAAGCTAATTAAAAAGCCACAATTGTCTCAGCCTTCTGAGCAAGCAATTTATAAAGAGGCGAACTGAGTAAAGCTGCAATGTTACAAGTTGACAGCGATGTTGAGGGATGACTATCTTGCTAGACTATCTTACTTCTGAATCGTCACATCGCTCTCGGCAACCTTGGATTATGTCACCAGACATGGTGATACAGTAATTATTATGTTTAGCTTCAGTGTCTGAGAAAATTTCATTCGTAATTTACTTCCTTGAATCACATTCAGCTGTAAGTAGCTCTTGAAATATGTTATTTGTCTGCACCTCTTTGATTAGTGGAGTAAACGAAAATGGTTGACGCTTAGACGATTTGCATAGCTGTTGCACGGTTATGGGGCCAGAATAGTTCCAAGACTCTTAACCTCTACGGAGTTGGATTTTGAAGCAACCTTTCTGTAGAAGTGCTCTTCTCAAGTAGTAGGATACTAAGGTAAAAAAATCGAATGCAGAGCCAGAAAAGACGCTCCTGTTCTCTTTGACTAGTTATACTATTTGAAGCTGCTCATCTTATCATTATTGAAATCTTCAAGCGCAATTTTTCGAATTCAATATTTCAAAAAATTAAGCCAACGGTTGAGTGTTCTATTCGCATTCACCAGTTCTGGTAGCTTTCTATGAGCTCTATTCAAAAATGGTGAGACTTCAGTAGGACACAGGGAAAGAATGGAAAGCGATAATTGGAATGTGGATAAGGTCCTAGCAACCAATCAGGACCTTACAGTAAGAACCACCTTATTCCTGATGTGGCACATCTATTTCAGGTTCCCCTACCAGCTTTGCTCAACGTACTCTTTACGAACGAGCCACGACTCTCATTAGCAGGGCCAGTGTTCTTCGGCTCATGTATCAAACTGGTCGCACTCTCTTGGGGACTGGTGAAATTCACGAAACTCCGATTCTTTTGGCCATGTCTTCCGCTGAATCCGAAGCACAATTACAGGTACGTGAGTGAGCTGTTGGCAGACAGAAACTTTTCGGTCCTCATCAGAGAAGCATTTTGTTTTCCACATGAGTACACGTAGCTGATCAGCCTAAATTTAATGCGAACGATGAGGAAATCCGAGTTAGCTCGTACACGGTGGTTTATACTTCATTCCTCTCGCTCCCCTAACTTGAATTACTCAGAGTTCGACTTTTTCTGTATGAAGCCACCCAAGCTGTTTATTGTGCACTTGTTGTTTCTAGGAGCGCATAATCGAACCTCGAAGTTTGGTTACCTGAGGCCTGATTCGATCCGTAGTTTAGTCACAATAACGTAGGCCGGCTCACATTTATTCTTTTTTTTTGCTTCAGACTAGAAAACAATAAAAAGGAAATTTCGAGGAGAATTTCATTAATTTCGGACACCAGTGCTCTCGCAAAACTAAGTTCTTCCTCTGTTAAGACTGATTAACGCCTTGAGAGTTCTGTGCTGTGAGCCTGCGCGTAGAGTTCACAACCTCGATTGTTCTAGGTTGTTATCAGCTTCTGAAACTGCTAATGGGGTATCTGATGGCACAATTAGGACATCAGTCCTTACTGCAAGCAAAAATGTGAAGGCGCCAAAGTGCAAAAATATACCGGTCATTCAGCCTTTTTTGCACATAGAGGGAAACGCGAGAAAGTGTGAAGCACAGTTTTGGGTTGCTTGCACTTGCCCCACTTCATGCAGAATACTGCCTTGGAAATGCGCGGTCCCCTCAATGACCCGCCTGGCGGAAAGCAGTGAAAAGCAGTGCGTAAAAGAGATCTCATAGCCTGAATGGCGACGTGCACACAAAGAGCACAGTTTTGCAGAATCCGTTCGCGTGTAGGCATCAGGGTGAATATCACGTCACGGAAGTGGCCGCAGTAGTCTAATTGTTTTTCACTCTAATGACAGGCATGGAACATGCCTTCAGCTGGGAGCTAGTGTTTATCTCCCATCAATAAGTTAATTGCTAGGCATGGCACCCAGAGCGTGCCCGAGTGCTACTCGGGCACCCTGAGCGTACTTACTGGGATCTTTTACTCAAATTCGGAATGAAGTGGAAAGGCTGCTTTTCTACAGCGTAAAAGATTCGAAGGTTGGTAGTGAAAGAAAGGCTCGCTATCAAACACGCTCCAAGCGAGGGATTACGATGCAGGAGTGAATAACGGTCGAGGAAATCCTCGACAGGGGTCGTATTTGCTCCGATGAGAGTTGGGAGGGGGTCGTAAAAGGTTCATCAACGGACACAACGGTGCTGCTGCCACTTATTTGCTGTCATCATTAGTTTCACAAGTGTTGTAGTTAGCCTAATGCAAATAATATCTTACAACTGTCTGGAATTAAAATTTAAATGGAAAGTGGTTGTTGGTTTGGTTCGTAGTGATCAGTATGGCATAGGAAGGCAACGCGTCCTGCAAAAGAATCGTAGGGAAAGGGCAGCGAGTATCTACTCTAGAATGATGTACATGCTTCGAGAACTTAGTGGAGGAACAGCATCTTGGTAGAAAGTTCAAAACAGGCAGATTCGCAGCCTTCTTGGCATCATCAGATCCTGCAACCGCAAGCGTGTCATTCATCAGAACGGGTTGGAAAGGAAGCGATTTGAATAAAGGAATGATCAGACATCACTATGACCACAAGAGTTATCCTAATTAGTTAATACTGGAAATATCTTTTGGTGTGCTTAAGCAAGTCGTCACTAGGACAAAACACCTTCCCAATGACTCCGAGTGGGGTCACTGCATGGCGCATACAAGAACGGAATGGATCCGCGCCAAGTGCATCATTTTCAATTTACTCCATCGAACTGACGCGTACAGAAGTATTTTGAAGGTGTTCAAAGAAGTTCCCTACTACGGCGAGGGAGTAATAGAGTTTTCGAGTGGCTTCGAAAATTTCCTTGACATTTCCTCGACGCAGATTTCTCGCGAACTAGAAAGCGTTCGAAACAACTGGAGCACCTATCAGAAAGCGTAAATCTTCTACTTTACAACGCTTTCCTCCGATTTTCAAAGCATTGCCAATGAAGACAGCTACTGTCTTCCAAAGAGTGGGAACTCGCATGTAAATTTCAATTTCCTCGACAATTTCTCGACGTCTCCCACTCTCGAGAATAGGCGTGCTTAGAAAAACGCTCAGCACAATTTAGAAACTAGAAGTCTTGTGCATTCAAAAGCTGCCTTCACTTTCTGAAATGGTTATCAATGAAGAAAGTTATAGTCCTTTAAATAGGGGGTACATTTGACGATTTTTCCAACTAGCGCGCTCTAGGCACAGCGCGCGACGCGATCGCGGGTAGTTAGCGCCGCTATACTGGAGCGCGAGACTGTTCAACTGTGTAGGGGCAGTACCTCCTTCTACTTTCCGGCCAATGTGGCAAAGGTTAAATGTCTTTAAAGGAAAGAAGGAGAACCTAATCTGAGCAGAATTGAATCTAGCATTTGGATCAAGCCGCATTTGCGTGGCAGCGGCGCTGCGTCCCTCTCGCACATCTGAAACTAGCATTTTTTGATATGAAACCGGATGTGCAGAGGACAAAAAGGGGTCGTATCAGAGTCCATGTTTTGGAGGGGGGTCGTAAAGAGGCGGTTATTTCCTCGACACGATTTTCACCCTGTTACGATAGGGGGCTAGCGAAAGCCGTGGAATCTATTTGGGTGAATAAATCGAACCAGTTTTTCACAGTAAACATTTTTTTGAGGAAGAAAAAGAGCTAACGCTAAGAGAGTCACCTTATAGAAACCAAAACCTGTGCACGTTACTCAGGGCACTTTAACAGACCGAAATGTATGGGTTGACTTTCCGGTTCAAAGCTTCACCAGTTCTGAGACGATGCGCTATTCGTAGTTGCGAGATAATCTCGTCGCTGTGTTGGCTAATAATACGACACATTCGCATCGTTTCGGACTGATGTCTAGTGTGACTGAAATCTGAACCTGGGCTAGTGTACAACGCCATGGCGAATAAATGTGGATTGACAGGATAACTAGGTGAAGATGTAGAATGAGCAAAAACTTGAGAGAAATATATTCCAAAGAGTAATGACTAGAGTCAATTTTGGTATTGATATATGGGCGGCTGGGTTGGTTCCTTCAGTCCTGAACTAAATGTTTTCTTCCAAATTTCCAAAATTTCACTGAATTTTATGTACTACTTTTTAACAGTTTCCCTGCTTTAAAGCGAGGGATTACGATAAGATTGGACTGGGTTCATAGTGGAAGTGGAGATGCTGAATAATGCCCCAGTGGCGAAAAAAAGCAAAGAAATCCGTCAAGAAGGCGCAAAATGGGACCCTTTCTTTGCCCGTTGACCTCCGATAATGGACGAGCTAGCAACCAATTAGGAGGTCGTTTGCACATGTTATGCTGATAGCCTCTATCATTTCAGCAAGCATCATGCTTTGATTGATCACGCATCCCATGAAAAGTTATAGGATACACTCTGGAAGTGGAATATCTCGTCACATTGGCAATCGAAGGGCGCTGCTGCTGGGGGCGGAGCACAGACCGTGGCGGGGCTCAGAAAGGAATGGCAAGCCTTGTACGCTGCAACTAGCGCACCTTTGACCACAAAAACGCAACATTTCGTTTCCTTGGGCCCCTGACTACTGCTTCCAATGGTGCATGTACTTCCACGCTGCATACGCACTTTATCGTAATCTCTCGCTTTAAAGAATCAATGAGCTCAAAAGCGTAATTCGACCACGAGCACGGAATATTCATTGAAAACCCCTCGAGGACGGGATATTCCTTCTGGTATGCGTTTTCACGTTCTCATTTAGTGGAGCTGCCAATTCAGTGAGAAGTGAATTGATTTATCAGGACTGCCAACTAGTAGTGGCCAGCAATCCAGTGGTTGAAGAGATTATTCCACGATTCAAAGATGTATCTCAAGTAAAAGGATTCTGTGCATTGAAACAAAAAAAGAACAGTCATGCAGGAAGTCTCGTACCCTAGGCGGGACCACTCAAAGAGTAAAACGTTTCTAATGATTTGATCTTGAAGTTTGTTTGACAGAGTAGTTCGAGCTCCACTTTGCCCTACTATCCATCGCTTGTTCAGAGGGTTATGCACAGTTGCTCACAAAAGATAGGAAATTTCCCCTCCAAGCATCTGTGAAGATTCTTGGAAATTTTCACTTCATTATTACGGCTCCATTCCCATCATAACAACAAGATCAGAGATAACTAGTGTAATAATTGTCCAATAAAAATCTTTATGTTCATGAAATCACCCTCGTTAACGTGTGGCGAAAACTTTGCGGAAAGCTGGACCTGGGGGGAGGGATGGGGGCGAGGACTCAGTCTAATCCAATGCACCGATAATTCTCTCTTCTCAGATTAATTGATGATAGTAAAACACCGATGCACGTGGATCTTCTTCTAAATCTCCCTAGCAGTAGTCCCGCGCAGTCGCAGGGTCCGCTGTCTTTGTCAGTCGTCGCCACTTTGCTCTGTCCAGGGCATCTTCTGCCGTGGCCGTGACCTTCACTAGGTCCTTCTTGATCACGTCTCTTCCACCTCTTCTTTGGGGCTCCTCGCGGTCGCTTGCCTTGCACTTCGAAGTCCATCGCTGTTCTTATCGGATGGTCCTGTGGCCTCCTTAGCACATGCCCATACCATCGCAGACGCTGTTCCCGTACCTTCAGGGCAGTCTGCATGACCGCTCTGACGTCCTCGTTTCTAACCCTGTCCAGCCGCGTCCAGCCGCAGACCTCATCTCAGCGGAGTGAAGCTGCCTTTCGTGATTCTTGTTCAGGGGCCAGCACTCGCTGCCGTATAGCATCGCAGGCCTTACCACTGTCCGGTACACCTTCCCTTTGAGCGTTCTGGAGCACCTTCGATCGCAGAGGATTCCAGTGGACTCCCTCCATTTCATCCATGCAGCGTTGACCCGAGCCTTCACTGCCTGATCCACACTACCGTCGGCTGCCAGATCGCTCCCAAGGTAGCGGAAGTCCTCCACTCTTTCGATGGTCTCACCATGGCCGTCCACGATCGGCTCTGCACCCTCTTCGGAGCTCAGGAACTTGGTCTTCTTGACATTCAGCCGGAGCCCACCTTCTGCCAGGACTTTCTGCCATTTCTGCACCTTGGCTTGAAGTTCCTCTCTGCTATCCGCTATCAAGGCGATGTCGTCAGCGTAGAGGATGTCTTCAGTGGTCCTTCCATGAGCCCCTTCACCAGGACATCTAGTGTTAGGAGGAAGAGGAACGGGCTCAGAGCTGACCCTTGGTGCACCCCAACCGTGATGTCCACCTCCTTCGTTAGGCCGTGTGGGGTGCGTATAGCTGCCTTAGCCCCATCGTACATGTCCTTCACCAGAGAGATCAGGTGTTCTGGCACGTTCCATTCTCTGAGCGATCTCCATAGCACTGGCACGTTCCGTTCCCTGAGCGATCTCCATAGCACTGCTCGCGGTAGCCGGTCGAACGCCTTCTCCAGGTCGAGGAAGGCTAGGTAGCAGGGTCGGCGCTTTTCTCGATACTTCTCCATCACTTGCCTTGCGATGAAGATGGCATCCGTTGTAGACCTTTCGGGCATGAACCGAATATGCTATGTGCAGTCATTTGATACCGCGGTAGTTGGAGCAGTCCATCGCGTCACCCTTCTGCTTGAAGATGGGGACGATAGTACTTGTTCTCCAGGCATCCGGCATCCTTCCTTCGGCAGTTACCGTGTTCAGGAAGCGGGTGAGCCACTCACCCGTGCTCTCCGAACGCCTTCCAAGCCTCTATGGGCACCATCTTAACCGAGCGCCTTTCCAGCCACCATCTTCCCAGGTGCACTTGTACCAGCTGTGGCCTCTGCCCGTGAGTTGTTCTTGTGGGGAACTCCTCGTTCAGAAGCCCTTGAAGTACTCTTCCCACCTCCTCCGGACTTCGGCTGGCTTCCTCAGGATGGCACCGTTGCTGCTCTTTACACTCTTCACCACCCTGATGTCTTGAGTAGCCCGATGCCGGGCTTTGGCCAGTCTGAAGACGAACTTCTCTGCGTTTCTGCTTTCCAACTTCTCGTACAAGGCGTCCATCTCCGTGTTCTTCGCCTTGGCGACGGCAGCCTTAGCGAGCCTCTTGCAACTCTTGTAGGCAGCGAGGTCCTCGGGGCTCCGGGTCTTCTGCCAGCGCTTGTATGTATGCTTAATTCTAGCACGTGGTCGATTTCCGTTTGTCGCCCTCCACTGCTGTAGGTTACCTTCTGAGTCTCCCTTTTCGCGAAGAACGTGCTGCAGATTGCCAGATCGTGGGCCGTAGCCAGGTCCAGGACCCTCTCTCCCTCGGCGTTCCTCACTCCTATTCCTCTACCTCCGTGCACCCTTTCCAGGCCTCTTCTGTCACTGCCGACGTGACCATTCAGATCACCTGCTATGGTCAGGTAATCGCCTTCCGGAATCGATCTGATGGCATCGTCAAGGCTCAGATAGAACTCGTCCTTCTCACTTTCGGGGCATCCGGCTTGCGGTGCGTACACGGAGAGTATGGTCCAGTACCCCTCCTTCGTGTCTATCCTCACAGCCATGATCCGATCGCTGATCCTGTTCACAGCGGAGACATAGTCCTTGAGCGACTCCGCTACCGCTATGGCCACAGCCGTTCCGCTTGGTGTCTTCTTCCATTGTAGTGAGAGCTTTACTCTTTCCCCTTTTCTTCACCTTTCATCGCGTTTCCTGAAGGCACAGGACTTGAGATATTCCTGCGCGTCATCAGATCAGCAACCTCTCGGGACTTCCCAGTTAGCGATCCTACGTTCAGAGTCCCAATTCGAACTAGCTTCTTTGGCCGAGGCCGTTCACTCCTCGGTAGCCCTCGCATACTGACCACAGAACTCGGGCGGGGGTTCTGCGCGCCACTTCCGGGTGACGTCCTAGCATTAACACTGACTTTTGCGAATACTAGAACCATTTCTACTAGTTCTGCAGGATATGCTTTTAAGCCTGTCAAGAATCGAACTCGCCGTAAGTGTGGGATGGGACACGCATTCTACCCATAATCAGAACCTTAGTGGCATTCAAATGCGATTTAGCCTATACAACGAAGGACGAGAGTCAGCTGATAAATTGGGTTGTCCAATAAGATATCAGGTTGTCTCATAAACAATAATGTCCTTTCGAAATAATCTTTCCCCCGAATTACTGAATTTTACATGATTTCCTACACGACTTGATAACGGTTCACGTGCTCTACAAGACAATGAAAAAGGCGTATAACATGCTTCGTAGTGATGAATGAGCCGTGGAATGGATCGAAAGTGGAAAGGAAAGCAAAAGAAATAAGCAGAAATGCTAAAATTAAGGCCTTAACCTTCAGTAAGGTCGGATGTGGTACGGCGAGACATGGTGACCAAAGTAGATAAAGCATGCAAGAGCACGCTGCTTGGCACCAGGTGTCACTGGTTGCAGGCTCGTAAGGATTAGCGCCCTAATTGCACAATTTTGCGGCGAAAGTTGGCATGATCTATGTAGGTATGGTCCCTACAATTTTCCTCGCGGCATCCTTCCTATTAGTCGGGCCAATCCCGGGGCTTGCCTGTAAGGCTTGTGAAATGGCTGATTTAGTCAACGAAAATTAGTCAAATTGATTAGTGACTTTAACTCAGCTTTTCTTTCGGAGAAACTGATGAGTGACGTAGTATCCATAGTATATATAGGTTGTCCCAAAAGTCTTTGCCCATTTCCATGTGTATGTTGTGAAATCTTCAGGGATAATTTTTGACCATCCATTGTAAAACGATGTAAACCCTAGTCAATGATCTCTTCAGAGCATTTCTGCCGTGGTATTTCGCAGCGATTATGGCTGAGAAAATCGACTTTGACTGAAAGCATATTTGGCTACTCTTGATTCTAAAACCCAGAAAACGCGTCAGTGGAAGCGATGCGGCAAGAGCCCTACGTCTTGCGATGGACTCCAGAGTGTCTTTCACGACATGGCAAACATTTGGTTGCCGATGTCCAGAAACTCGAGAAAAAAGCCCAAAGTCGGTCGGCTTGTTACCCTGAGTGACGAGTGTCTTCTGGAGTTGTTTGGAAACAGTCTCTGGTGCAATGCACGGTAACTGACACAGCTTTTCCACAGTTATCAGAACACAATAGCCATTCCTCAATAGCTCCTCAAAAAGAAGAGAAATTATGGCAAAAGGAATTTCGTGATCTGGGTGACAACCGCCTCGGGAGCCTTCAGATTTTGCATGAACATTTTGATTTACCGGCTGTATCTTGTTTGACCCGACTACTTTGTGGTAGCAAGGAGTGGGTTCCTCAAGTAAACCACACCCGCGAGCGCCACTGGCTCAGACGCGTAGAACCAGAGATTCCGACGTCCATTCCAGCACTGCAACTTGAGAGGCAACTTTCGGAGTTGGTAAAGCTGCAAGCGATTCGTTCACTGATAGCTCCTACCAACGAACTGCACTGCTATTGTTGAACGATAATATGGGCAAACTGATGGCTCCACCGGCACTATGCTTGGAAAACATGCAAAGTTCACTTCATCCAAGCAACGACCGTCAAGGAATTTTGAAGATGGTCCAAAAGTCTCCAAGCCCTTATGGGATGTTCTGTCTCGCCAGTTGTGTTCAGCAGATCTGGCCCCAACAGAATACCGTCTGCTTCTGTTGCTGCTGATTCAACTAAAAGAGGGAGAGCTTCATGATTCCGGACTACTCGAAAACGGACTTCTTCCAGTTTTTTGCCTCGAAAGCTTCTAGGCAAACGGCATCACAAGTCACCTGCTGAAAGGCAGCATGTTGACGATTATGGTGGGGCATATGATGATTGATTGTAAATCGCTGAATGGGCTCAAGAAGAAAAGTGGTGCCGAAAAAAATTCACAAGGGCAAAGACTTTTAGGACAACCTAATAATATTCGTAGCCATGACCTGTTCTGAACATTTCGCAGTGGGTCTTTGATCGTTAACTTCGTATCTTTTTCGGATAGTTAGTTCCAATCTAAAATTGATAGCTAACCGCTTTTCTTAAATCTTTCTTAAATCTAGACCCGAAGATTTTCGACAGCATGAAACTAGGAAGACCCGTAACGGTGTATGAGATTTTCTTTCAATAAGAATGCATTTTTCATGGGAATCCGTTTAAGCATAAAGTTTTCAAAGATCCAATTTTGTGAAAAAAAATGAGTGGCGAGAATTTCGAAAAATGAATTTCGCTCGTAATAGCAGCTCGTAATTAACAGCCAGTAGCAGAAAGAAACTTAAAACCTTAATCATAATATGGTCAGCTCTGTACAGTACGTGTGTTATATAGAAAGGCTAGGAGATAAAACGATCTGACCATGAGCTTAATCACAGTTTAAAAGCGTTATGCCGGGCGAAGTGGTGTTCAGCGAAACACCCCCTGTAGATGAACTCAGCATCGAAATGATAAGCACCATCTGAAGAATACAATGGTGTTCTTCAATTTCATCCAAGAATAAAATAGAAACTCAGCAGCCTGCTGAAAGCCTCTAGTTCTAATTGTAAGCGCTTCAAACCCTTTCAATATCAATCGGTACAACACGCTATTGCGCCCGCAGTTCTGCGCACCTTCTGAAACGATGCTGCCAAATTCTCAAATTCAGCCCGATCGACCATGATTGCCCTACTTGCGCTTTTCGGCTAGATTCTATCAACTTTCTTCTCAGTGCATGTTTGATTTTCGGTTGCGGCGAGTCTGAACATGATTCTTGACCTTATGGGCACTCTGCAATCCTCTTCCAGTGGGGGTTTGAAGCAAAGCAGATTGAGGCAAAAGAAACGAGGTGGTTTGTAGAGGTTTGTCCGTCCGCAACATTCTAAGCCGAGAACTCTGAAAAGTTCTACGAACTTCCGGAGCCGTTCTTTTTTCTTTTCTTTGGTCGGCTATATTTAGCGCTATCGGAGAACGTCTGACAATTTTGACGGATAGCATCCATGAGAACCGAGCAGTTGTCGCAGCTTTGCGTCACTCTTTCCGACCAGACATATTTAGCATTTTTTGACCTCCTAAAGCTCACACTCTGACCCTTTTCGTTTACACCTTTTGAAGGTTCTATGTATTGGTTAGCTTACTTCTGCACATTAGTACTGTGCTCCTACCATGCGCTATTCACCCGGCGGATACCCTGTAAATGCTGCAGAACTTTTGCTAACTATTCCAGAAGTAAATGAGATCGAAACGCCCTAAAGTTTCTAAACATCAGAACAGCGTTCCCCCAACAAACTTGGGAGTGCTCGCCATTCAGTCTTGGCTATTAACCATAAGCACTGTATCGCAGTGACCGATTTTATTCCCTTGCAAAGAAGCCGACTGATCCCAGCCCTTGGAAGAAGTGATCTGCAGTTATTCAGCAACCTATTTTCAACCTGTCCTTTTTGCAATTAGGCGTCCTTACTTTTGACAAAAGCTCAAATCAAAGTACAATCACTGACCATACTAAACCTTTCAGAAGTTTTTCAAGCTTTATCTTGAGCATCGTGAGCTGTTTTTTTTTCAGAGAAAACGTCCGACGTTGCTTCACACTGAATCTGTACCGATGTACGATGATCGTCGTGAATATTTGTCATATTCTTGCGATTTTCATCGTCACACGGAACATCATCGCCAGTAAAGACGGTGGACGCCCAATCGTCGTCAAAAATGAAACTGCATAAGTGCTGCCGTCGTCATTCTATTACACTTTTCCACATTCTGTAGTTCCTTTAAAAATTGTCTTGTCCCGACCGATCGATAATGCTCAGATACGTTTGATTTGGATATAATGAGACATGCGGCGCCGGAGTTGAGGCACGTCATCAACTCGGCTACCATCACGCGTTTGGGTTGTGAGAATTCAATGGCGCCTCGCAACCGCGTCGCATCTTTGGGCCGCCCCGCCCAGGGGGATGCTATCCGTAGGTTCCATCGCGATCGGATTACATAGTTGGCGAGTTGTGCCCAGTTAGTAAAAAATGTTCATTACCACCGTCATGCGCGGTTTGCTTAGATTTTTTCATATCAAACCCTAGCTAAAATTCGAATGGGTAATCTATCATACAGGTAAAGCATAGTTCTATTGAATTTTTTAATCGATTATCGACAGCCGTGTTTGTGTTTGTCACCTCAGCGTTCCTGAATAACTGCCCCATGAGTTACAACTTCGCATTAAATGGCCCTACTTTTGTCACCTTAATCTGCAACCTATCAATAAACTATGAAAATTTGTTTTTCTCACTCAGAGAATGTGTTACTTCAGTGATTCCCATAGACGGAAAAAGGCTTGGATGCGAGACAGTGGCAGCGTCAAAACCACGTCTTATTGCACATACAGTCTTGATGAAAAAAACAACAAAGAAAAAAATCTGCAGAAACCACCCTCTATTTGGCGGTGGTCGTGATTGAGTAAGTTCGTCATGGTTTCAATTTCCAGCAAGCCTCCGTAACTTATTGGGCCGTCTAGAAAGTGCTGCGACGCCTTGCACGAGATTTCAATTGGACATTCTTTTATAGGACGAGACATTCATACCAAGTGTATTACCATTAGCATTTAGTAAAAGTACACTTTCATAGGCAGCTTTCTAAGCAGGGTCTGCCCTATCGTTGGCACATTCTGGAGATTTTTGTGAACTCCTTGATACGACACCACCCCCACCCAGGGTCAACCCTATCGTTGTTACTCTTTGGAAATTTTTTACGACCCCCCCCTTCATGGGTGATTTGATACGACCCCCCTTGTATGTGACACTTGTGTAGAGACAGTGTTTACCATCAATATTTATTTCTACGTAAGTCATCAAAGATGAAACTTTAGCAAAATCCACGACAGATATTCATCGCTGCTTCCAAACACGAAAAAATGAGATGCATTCAAAGATATCCGTGTACTCCAAAGGGTTACCAAACTAGGAGATGAAATAAACTGAACCAGTGACCGGAATATTGACAATATTACCTGATAAAAACTTATGAGAAGTCAGAAAAAATTATCGCTCCAATTGAAATACTGAAATCCTTCACGTTCTTCAATTGCAACACAATTTTTACACCCCTCTTTCTAAGGCTATAACTTCCTTCATATTCGAGCTTCTGCGCCGAAGTGATTTGATTTGGAAAATTCAAATTATTCTCTCTCCAACCATGGGTAAAAATTCTTCGAAAGTTAATTTAATAAAAATTTAGTACGTTGTTACTTTTTTCTGTGCAAAGACTTTTTGACCTTTAAACGATCATAACTTCCTTCAAAGTCATTCATTTGGGAAGCTGAACACGGTATACAAACTACAGGATTCAAGCTTTCTAAGAGCACCCAAACGTTCCTGAAAAGTCAGCAGTTCAAAAATTAGTCCCGTTGTTACTTTTTTTGAGGGTATTCTTCAAGCCATTTTCCGAAAACGCGGGTTTTCTTAGGTTTCACTGCCCGTAACTTCTTGGAAGACCAATTCATGTTTAATTAGGATGTGCTAGAAAGCTCGAGCATGCGCTTGCACTACATCCCTTGCCTTGGTGCGCGCCACGCCTCGGGCGCCCTTCTAATTCGCTGATTCATTTGAAAGCTCATTTAGAGGGAAGCGTGGTTTATAGCTCTAGTATCAGTCATCTTACGAAAACGTAACGTGCTGGCTATTATCCGATATTACCAAGAATCCCACTGCCGGCCACCGAGAGAGTACGACCCCCCCCCCCAAATTTGATAAAAACTTACCATATTACACTCCTAAAACTTCGGGCTTGAGAAACGTTTAGCTTGACACTTCCCAAACATGCGGTAAAAGAGAGTAGATACTGTTGGCTTCAAGGCTTGTGAACCAAATTTTATACATATTTGTATCGAGGTGTAGTCGCTAAGACAGAAAATAGCTTTTCCGGATTTACCAGCGCGAAACTTCTCCTGCTGCGGGAACCAGAGGTCCACAAGTGATGTGGAGTGTGGTCTCCCAAAGAAAAAATTTCGTGCTGCGGAGAGTGGAGAAGGCACTTCCTGTCTTAGCGAGCCACAACCTGTATATCGGTCGACGGAATCGATCAGATTGAGAGGATCTGGGAGGCGAATAAATACTCAGCTGAATGTTGAATCCGCTTCTCCCGCAATCCTACTTACTATAAAGCGCTTCGTCTGTCGTTCTGTCGTTCTGTATGTCTGTCACGAAATTCCCTAGCTCCTCGGGATCCGCCTGGAGGGACCGGGTCAAGTGTGGGATGGGTGGGCAAGGTCTCACGAAGTACAAAACACACATCAGCTAAGCGGAGCCCCGCCCACAGTGGGCGTGGCGTGCGTCGAAATGAACTGTACTGAAGACCAAGATTTCAATTTCAGTGACAAAACGACCTCGAAACTGGGCCAAAAAGTGGGTAAAGGTGTGCATTGGTAAGTCACATCGAATAACTACCTCGGTGGGCGGGGCGTTCTCCAAAAAAGTAGTGCTTTATGAAGAAATTTGAGTTCAGAGCCTGCATGCGCCGAGAGCGGTCGCTCTACGTACGCTCTGCCTGGCAATTACGACTTTTCAGTTATTCCTATTTCTGATACTGCGGCTCGCTTACTTCTGTTCATCATTCCACTCAAGGCGTCCATTCCCTAGTGGCGGGGGGGGGGTGAAATATTCTGGTATTTTCTCTTTGCGCCACTTGGAACGGTAAATTTTTCGTCGGTTTTGCTTACTAATTGATCGATCCTTGTGTGTCACCCAAGTGATCGTGATCTGCTGATAATCTTTTCGACCTGTACTGCGTTCATGATTTCTTCGCCTTCCCGCTCTTCGTCTGTTCCAGCTAAGCGCTGTCGAATGGAATGGTCACCTCAACCTAGGAGTTCTGCACTTGATCGCCTCCGTGCTATTGCTGCTGAGAAAGAAATGCCGTCGTTCATGAAGATCATTATCGAATTTATGGACGAGACGCGCCGGGAACTCACAGAGATCAATAGAAGAAATGTGGATATCTTGGAGGAGAACAAAAAACTCAGGGAAGAGAATTTTTCATTAAGGCTTCAAATTAAAAATTACTTTCTGTTAGTCCTCATCCTTGAGTTCAAGGATTGTCTGATAGTGATACTTCTTCTACGCCACAAGGATTTGATTTTGGTGTCGAATCTGATCTTAAGCGTTCCACTGTCATATCTGGAATGATAGAATGCGATAGTAGGAGCACTTTCGAATGCATGAAGTACGATCTTAGTTGTACTAATGCAATACTTGATTTCTTATATGTATCCCGCGCTGTCGTCAATGTGTTAATTTACTACAACCTCATTGAGTCGAGATATTAGGCCGATGTCATAGTCTGCGAATGGAGCACTGCGCCAGCGAATCGAACGTCGCACCAGCGAATCGGCCGATGCACCAGCGAGTCGAACCAGCGACTCAATAGTGGCGGAATCCAATGTTCAAAGAAGCCCGCCACTCTGTCACGTGACACTGTTCGAGAGTAGCGGGCTTCCTTTGAGATGTTGGTCAGACTCGGCGATTGCATCGCGATGGAGCGATTGTGTAGCTCCGGCACTGGTCCATCGCGATGCAATCCGAGTCTGACCGACATCTGAACGTTGGGTCTCGCCCTATTGAGTCGCTGGTACATCGTTCGACTCGCTGGCACATAGTTCGACTTCGCTGGTGCAACGTTCGATTCGCTGGCGCAACGCTCGGATCCAGCGATTCGCTAGCGAATCGCTCGGTTCGCAAAGTATGAGACTATTCCTACCCAATGTGATTGCTTTCTATGGTAGATGGAAAATGACGCGTAAAGCCATCGCGCTCCAAAGTCTCGCGCGTGCGGTGATCCACGTCCAACTTGAGAGATGGGCTCCCATCTCTGGCTCGTTTATCTACAGGGAGGGGGAGGGGGCAATAGAAAAAGGAGGTGCTTTTGCAAGATTAAGGGACATTGTGATGTCAATGCATTTCAAAGCGCGTAAAGCATCTCTTTTCTATCGAAAATAGAATTAAGCCTCAGGAGGAGAAAAAGACACTCCAGATTATGTGAGCAGCTTTTTTTGTTTACACGATGTTCCTGCCCCTCCTAAGCTTTAACCTTGAAGATGTCCCCGTATCTTGCGATAGCGCCGAACAAGACATTTTGTCGCACATACAAATGGATCCATTCACACTTCACTAAATTAAAGCGACTGCTCCCAACTTAGGATTGAAGAGCACATTTCATTTTATAAGAAAATCTTCATAGTGGCCATCTACGTGGACGGCATCAGAAAATTTGCCCGGAAACATGGTGCACTGGTCGAGCTCAATGGGGTTCTCGACTGATCGTGTACCGTTACGACGGGTTCCGAAGGGCGGGTTCCGAGGGGGTTTGCATAGTTAGAGCTAATGTCCCTAGGAAACTATCCCACGTTGAATCGATTCAAGAAATTAGGTCGGAGCTGCAAGCCAGAGCAGTTACGGTGGGTCTCCTTGGCAGCTACATCATATTCCGAAGAGGATAAGAGCAGTGAAGGACTCGTGGGGTTGGGTCTACTAGTACAGGGACATTTGAGGATTGCTCTGCTGAAGAACTTCCGTTAACGACGACAACCTGTGGGACAAGAAAACTCTGAGGCCCTGTTCAGAGATGTCCGCTTAGGCGAAAAAACGCATAGGCGAAATAAATAAAATATGTATCGACTGAGCGAAGACGCACAGGAGAATCGTGAAGTGGGAGGATCGACGAAAATGAGTATCATACGCATCGACTTCCGAACGCTTCGCTCACGCGATTTTCCGCCTGTGCGTTTCTCACAGTCGATACATATCAAACTCTTGACTGAAATTCGCCTGCTCCGGACGTTTCGCTTACGCGTTTCACAATTTCTCAGTCGATGCGTATCTAAATCTTGGCGGAGATTTTCGCCTGTGCGTTTTTTCGCGTAAGGCGGACATCTCTGAACAGGGCCTGAAGTGCGACATGGGCAGAATGCCATTTTTTGCACCCCCTCCCCCACTCCGCATAGTATTGGACGTTCCCACTCTATGTGAGTTCGTGCACCTTATTTTGCATCGGAATTTTTAGGAGCTGTCACATAATGATCCACTCCGACATGGTGCTTATAACGACGTCAAAACAAGAACGAGCAGAGGAGACATTAGTGAATTCGTTATTATTTTATTTGTTCCAATTCTGTAATGATGGAATACAGCAACTCGCACGGTTGTTGGTATCCTTGTTTACCATTGTCGTAGAGGAGAACATTGCCTGCCCGCCTGAGAGACGTCATTTCGTACTGCCCACTTCCTTGGCATGCAATTATCTGGAATCAAAGCATAAATGCATTTCATACATGGTACATACCTTTGTAACGGGAAATTGGTGAACTATTTTTTCAGCTTACTGTATACAATATGTATAATACATAGGTAATGGTGAGCGCAAATCGAAGAAAGCGTGCGCACTCGCAAAATCTTCTATATTTTAGGCGCGTCATGCGTTCTTTTTTCACTACAACCCAAAGAAAGCGACTTTTCGAATATTGATGTCGTCACCCTATTATCAAACAATCATCAAAGGAATCCATCCCAAAAAAAAGATTCTATCTCACCCATAAATCACTGGCTTGTGACCCATCATTCACGATAAGAACAAAAAGAACAAAAAAATTGCATTTGTTTTGGTAAAAATTCGAAAAACCGAAAGGGCTGCTACGCGTTCAAAGTGCCGCCGCACATCTGTCACAAATGCTGGCGACGGGAATGCTTCCACTTGATTCATGGAGTGTTGACACTAGAAGCTCTTTGGACCTTTTAACTTTATAGCACGTCATGTTTCCACTGCTACTCGCATCCTATTCTTCTCTTCTCTTCTCTTCTCTTCAGCGTTGTCCCACACTGCGGCGGGGTCCGCTTTTCTGGTATTATGACGCCACTTTTCCCGATTATGTGCTTGATCGGGATGAAGTCCAACTAATTTCAAGTCCTCATGCAACGTATCAAGCCATCGTTGCTTCGGGCGTCCTCTTGGCCGCTTTCCTGGCACGTTAAAGTCTAGACCGATCTTACGGACACTCTCATATTAGCGCGAAGGACGTGACCGTACCACCTCAGGCGAGCTTCGCGCATCTTATCAGCGATGGGAGCCACACCGAACCGTTTTCTGATGGCATCGTTGCGAATGTGGTCCAGACGCGTGACCCCGGCAGTCCAGCGCAGCATTTTTGTCTCCATCACACTAAGACGAGCCTCAACCTCTTTAGTCACGCACACTTCTGCTCCGTAAATGGCGACTCGTACGCCGACGTTCGTAAACTTCGATCAGTTCGCCGGGTTTCCTATCGCAGAGAACGCCGGTCATCGAGCGCCATTTAGACCAAGCTGCGCTCACTCGGGAGTTTACTTCAGAGACCAGGCTACCATCGGACGCGATCGCCGACCCAAGATACTTGAATGATGTTGTACGCGTGAGCTCAGTGCCATTAATCTTAATAGAGCCTGGCTCACTCGAATCAGTGGTCAAGTACTCTGTCTTCTTCACGTTCAGCCTGAGGCCAAACATAGCCAGACGGTCGGACCAGGTTTGCACCTGTTTCTCGAGCAGATGTTTGTCTTCGCAGGCGAGCATCACATCGTCAGCATACAGAAGCGTCCATGGAGCGGGCTCCTGAAGATCACGCGAAATGGCATCCATAACGACAATGAATAGGAGTGGGGAAAGCGCAGAGCCTTGGTGCACACCGACCGAGATGGGAAATTCCATCGAAGTACCTGCCACCGTTTGCACCCGACTCCTTGAGTTCGAGTAAAGTATGCGCACCCACTCAATGAGCTCTTCGGGAACGTCGTGTTGCCGTAAGGCATACCATATAACTTCTCGAGGAACGCGATCAAAAGCCTTCTCCAGGTCCAGGAAGGCAAGATGCACAGCTTTTCTTTTCTCGCGATGTCTTTCCAGCAGAAGGCGGGCTGCGTGTATTGCATCGATGGTGCCGCAGCCTGACACAAATCCACACTGGTTGATGGAAAGCTGCACGATGTCACGAGACGGTCGTCCACCAATTCGCCACGATCTTCATGCTGCCGAGAGCAGGCGGATTGGACGGTAGCTCGTACAGTCAGCAGGGCTGCCTTTCTTCTTCCAAATCGGAATCGTTGTGCTCTGCTGCCAACTCTCAGGCACCTTTCTCTCTGCTACGATCTGGTTGAAAAACGTTGGTCAACCATTCAGCAGGACACCAGCATTTTGACTTCCATATGTCGGCCGCCAGAATCATCGGGTCCTGTAGCTTTTCCCGACTTCATCTTCTTCAGAGCCATTTCCGTTTCCTCCACGGTTATTCTCTGCACAGGACCTTGCACAGGTGGAACATAAGGGACTGCTGGATGAGCAAACTCTTCAGCTGAGATGTTCTCGAAATAATCGTGCCATCGCTTCACTGCTTTTTTGCGGTCCGTCAGGAGGTGACCATTTTCGTCGTTGATGCCGAAAAACTTCTCGATATCCTCGGACTGGCGATGACGGGCTTTGGCGAGGCGATAAATATAGCGTTCACCATCGCGCGTCTCGAGCTTCTCGCTGACATCAGCAAAGTGTGCAGCTTTTGCGGCAGCAACGGCCTTCTTTGTCGCACTCTTAGCTGCCTGATACCTTCGCCAGTTGTCGACAGTCTTATCGCCAAGAAATACGTGGTAAAGCCTCTTCTTCTCACGTACTTTTTCTTTCACATCGTCCGTCCATAGCCACGATTGCTTGTCGATCTTCCGTCGCCCAGGTTTTGTTGTGCCTGATGTCGAACGCAGAACGGATTATCGCCTCGGCAGCACTTTTCCAAGTTTCATCAACAGTAGTGACTGCCGGCAACTGAATGTTGGATATCACGACCGTCTCCTTCTCTTTCAAACGCCACCACTTGATTCTCGCTGGTCCACACCGCTCGATGTGTTTCATTTTCGGAGAAGCGATCTTCAGCGTGCAAATCAGCGGTCGATGTTGCGTGGTGACAGTCTCATACGGCACCGCCTTTGCGTCTGTTACAAGCCCTCGATCGCGTTGCCTGACGAGGACAAAGTCGATTTGCGTTCTGGTAGTACCGCTGTAGAATGATAAGGTGGAATCACGTTTCCGGAAATTCGTATTCACGATGGTGAGATCATGAGAATTCGCGTACTCAAGAATTCGTTCGCCATCGGTGTTACGTGACCCATATCCAAATCCACCATGACAGTTGTACCCATCTTTCGCATCGCCGACGTGACCGTTAAGGTCACCTGCAACGATGACAGCCTCTTCTGATGGTACCTCTGCGGTTTTTTCATCCAGCAGGGTCCAGAACTCATCTTTAGCTCGCTCAGAGCAGCCAGTCTGCGGAGCATATGCAGAGAAGAACGTGGTAATCGCTTACTTCGATGACGACAACAAGCTTCATTAGACGGTCGTCAAAGCGATCAACGCTTACGATCGAGTCACGGAAGCGGTCAGAAACAACAACTCCGACCCCACTGGTGGTTCTAGGACCGCCACAGAGAACGGCTTTGAAGCCTCGTCCAATATCTCTCGATCTGCAGCAGGACCACCTCGTTTCCTGCACGGCACAGAAATCAATCCTCGGGCGCTCTAGAGCTTCTGCTAACTCGTACGAGCGGCCCGTCAACGTGCCAAGATTTAACGTCGCAACGCGACCTACTTCCGGCGTTTGCAGACTTGGGACAGCTTTAGGCCTCTCACGCGGCCGGTCCTGTCTCGGAGACCCCCCTCGCATACTTCCCACAACTCGTTCGTCTTACGTTCACACTCGCCGGGCTTTGCGAGTGCGCGTCGGCTCCCGCGGACGCCGTAGCATTATCTCGAAATCATATGAGCGACATTACCATTTGTGATGTGACGTGGGTGTTCGTAGGCCGGCCTGTCACGGGGGCCTGTCGCCTGCATTCGAATGTCCGCGATCAGCTCAGCTCACAAAAGTGAGCAGTTCCCAGTGGCACCACTTGGAGGAGCGGACCCCGCCACCTACGCATCCTATTCTATCGATTGCTTTTCATTTCATTCTCCTAAATCGCACACATTCCCCAATTCTTTACCCGGGCGGAAGTGGTGTAGTGGCAAGTAGCACGCTTTTAATTGTTAATTAATAAGAGAAGTGAATAATGGCGCAGCATGTGGTGGTAGAGCGAGAGCACGTCATTTGGCAGAGCAACTTCCAGCTAACACCACTCCCGTTACCAATGTTGCCCCACGTCTTCCACTGCCCCTCCAAAAGACCTTACTTCATAACTCGTCCCCCTTATGGTTAGTTTTCAGTTTCCAAAAATCCATTCGATGAAATATATAGGGCAGTTAAAACAGTGTAATCTGATCACTTCAGTGAAGACCACTGAATATTCCACAATATCCTTTCCATTTGCTCCATTTCCACCCCTTTGAAAAATCGCTACCGATTCCTTAAACACAAACTCTAACCCTACAAGACGCAAACAGCTCGACCTTCTCAAATGTGATTCAAGAGAAGATTCTAACAAACCAACAACAACAAACAAACAACTATCCTAACAAACCACCCAAATCTTCTGTCGATTTGTTTGCTCGGAGTAGTCCGACGAGAATATACCAGCAATCAGCAATTGGTGGTCTAGTGCGTTCGATCATATTCGCGCACTCCAGTGGTGCCTTTTCTACGATCGCTCTTTGATCCCAGAAGCCAACCTTTTCTCCCGCTTGGAAGACTCTGGCTCCTTCTGTTGTATTGGTTATTGGTAACTTGACGGTTTCGCCCCACCCGCAAACGGCATGAGGTATCAGATCGCATTCTGACCATAGTATTTGCGCTGAACCAGAAGAGTTTCTCTTCACTGACACAGTTTTTGTTTCTCCTGGTTTAAGATAAACCCCGAGACTATAACAGCGCTGTGCGGTGTGTTCTCTTCTGGCACGATATAGTTACTTTTGGGTATTACTGGCTTCCTCCGTTTGGTGTTCTTGTGAGGACCAGTTTGTGAGGCCACCGTTCGTACTTTGTTATGACCCGATAACTCTCGAATGCCTACCGATTGATGATTCGTTCCTGTGAGCGGCTCAAGCAGAGCTTGAAATCCAAGAGAGAATGTTCGTGCCCAGCACAATAGTGTCATCACTGCCTCCTTTCACACAGAAAACCATGCGTCGTACAGGTTCTTGATGCAGCGCTAGACTAAGTTTCACTGCGCCTTTGTATAGCATTTTGTGACCCGAAATCTATTTAACGTCCTTATCCTAGTCAAAAGCTGCGTGTGATGCATCTATTTTGAGTGGTAAAATACCCCCTTGATAACCCGTGTCAACGAGTGCCTCCTCAGTAAAACCCAGTAGTTTTACTCTGCACATGGTTTTCTTGCCGAACATCTCGTCTTCTCGTTGTCGTGTTCCTATAGCCTGACAAGACCAGTTCTGTAGTACTGTCGTGAAGGTACGTTTCGACTGTTCCATACGAGAAGCATAGGACGACTGCGCACTTTCCGCAGTTTGCGGTGCCGTGCGTTAGGAGGTTCTTCTTCTGCAGAGCCTAGTGTGCGCTGGCGGCGGTTCTTCTGCATAGTTTCTGGAGTTTGTTGACCTTGCTCGTTGTGGTGATGTCGATCTTGGAAATTTCCATCTTGAATGACTTTGTCCTTGATTCTCGAAAACGGCCTCCTTCGTTCCTCGAGCTGTTTCGCTTCGGTAGCTAATTTCTTCGCTGCAGCTACTCCTTTACTTCTTTCCATGCCCTGCGCCAGATTATTGAGCTTTTCATACCTCATGCGGTGCTGCAACTCCATCACGGCGAAGAGATGGAAGTATTCGGGCCAATTAGTGAGCTGCGAGATCAATTCACTAGCTCTCACCATGGACAAATCGGTTTCGGAAGCCTGGGGATTCGCTGCGCGCGTAGGCTTTCGAGTTGTACACAGTACTCCGTGACTGATCTGGCCATCTTCAACTGTTTCAGTTTCAACATGCGATTCCATTCGCCTAGCCGAAGTGTTTTCAGCGAACTTCGCTATTCAGTGCGAATACACAATCCGCGAATTTGCCTAGTCTCTTCCGGAAGTGTTCTCAAAACCGCTTTTGGGTGCCCTTCCATCTTTTCTCTCATCAAGTGAAGTATATCGTCCGGAAGACCAATTCTACCGTACTTCATTGAAAAGGACATCACAAACTTAGGTAAAACCTTCCCCGTTTATGTTACTAAAGTTCTTAACCTCCGGAAGTGCCATGGCTGCTACTGTCCTCCTTATCCCAAAATCAAAAGGTGAATGTGTTCCACAAAACGCTGGAGACAAACCCCTTGGGGAATCGCCTTGCTGTGACAAAAACCTACTTTTGGCCGCATTCACTGCATCGAATTCGATTGGCGGTAGTCCAGCTTCTGTCGTATGGTCTTTAGCATTGAGTAGGCGGAAAGCCTCGCGAAATCTGTCGTGTTCATTTTCGCCATGTTCTGTCTCCATTGGAGTCGACTGCGCTTCACTTTGCGCGGTAGTCGAAGTGCCCTGCAATATGCACGTCTCTCTATTATCGGAAATTGTTGAAGGCAGTGGTGTTCTAGCTGGCAGTATCTTTTTCCCAAAACAGTGGTATTTGTGTTCTAGCCCCTACTTGGTGTCTCTTGACTAGAGTTTTCACTGCCCCAATCACCTCTGTGGACTGGACGCGTAACAATTTCGAAAGCGTGCGCATGCAATGATCGTCATGTTCTGCCTGATCAAAAATAGGAGGATAGCTCCTCACTGTGTTTCAAGTGCGTTTCGGACGCCACTTTCTTTGACCCTCGCAGCTATTTCGCCTAAGGGATTTAGCGCCAAGAGCATTGCTTCGCACCTGATGTGAGAAGCTTCGCCAGCTCGCTTTCAGCGTGTTCGGGTGAGACAGTTTTGCCTTCCCTGAACAAGGATGCTATCTGTTTGGGCACGTCCTCGCAGACGCTTTGCAACGCTTAGGGTACACTGAGAAACCGTATATATATTTTACCTGTTGCAGATTCTGCTGCGTTAACTGCATCACTTGTGCCCTGAGCTGAGACAACTCCTGTTGCAGCTCTTCCATACTGCTGTCTCGAGCGACCTCTTCATCCAGAATTACGTTACATGTCGTCTGACATATGTGTTCCTGAAATCGTTCTTGATTTCGGTAGATTCCAGTGAAAAGCACCAATTCCTTTTTTGTGTAGGTGTCGCTGCTGTGCGAGTTCAACGCTGCAAGCCCGTAAACGATCAGCAAAAAAATTTGCGCAGGGTTTCACCCTTCAAAAAGGGTATCCCTCTGTTGCGCTGGCTGACTCTGCGTTTGGATTGCTCCGAGCAAGAGCCAACCTTGGAGAGTGCCCGTCTAGCAGTCAGTTCAAGCCCGCCGCTCTTCGATTCAATTCAGCCCCACGGCTCGAATTGTACTTTTTGGAAACTCAGGGATTCCCTGGCTTCCAACTGCACTCAAACTTACCGTTCAACCGAGCTAGTTAGCTTCGGCCCCATGTGAAGGGTTCGCGGTGCGTCCCCCTTTCTGGGTCTTCATCTCGGATCCCCTTTCCAGATGTCTAGGGATTGAGGTCCCTTCCTTTGTAGCTCGGTAATAGTTACTCTCACTTTATTCTTCGGCAAGTAGAAGTACAAAACAGGCGCTCGGAGACCGGCGCTCGGAGACCGACCAGCGATGGCGAATGTCGATAAAAGCAAGAAGCCGCAATAAGAAATTTGACCGGTATTTATAGCTGACTCTGAGGAGGGATTATAGATATACAGAGTGCAAGAGAGTAACATATCCTTATAGACACAGATCAAGAGGGAGCTCTGGCCGGCAGCTCCGCGCGCGGGAAATCAATCTTGGGCTACTGCGAAATTCGAATCGAGGAAAACAGGCAATAGGCAACAGATAGGCACTATACAGTACAAAGCAAGCGTCGTGGTAAAGGTATGTTTACAACTCTTCACCAGATTACATTCTTAATAATAATAATAATAATAATAATAATAATAATAATAATAATAATAATAATAATAATAATAATAATAATAATAATAATAATAATAATAATAATAATAATAATAATAATAATAATAATAATAATAATAATAATAATAATAATAATAATAATAATAATAATAATAATAATAATAATAATAATAATAATAATAATAATAATAATAATAATAATAATAATAATAATAATAATAATAATAATAATAATAATAATAATAATAATAATAATAATAATAATAATAATAATAATAATAATAATAATAATAATAATAATAATAATAATAATAATAATAATATATAATACAGTAGTCATCACGTCGGAGGACAAACATCAAGGATCGAGTCGATGCCAGGCCAGAGGATTTCCAATAACAATGATATTCCGCCCACACAAAATTTTCGTGATTCTGAGGTGTCCGCGTAATTCTTAGTTACTTCAGTGTTTTATCACCACACAAGTTAAAGAATCTGAATTTCGCACGTTTTCCAAGGGATATTTTATCTTTCAAGTGAGTCCTCGAAACTGAAGGGTACTCTCAATTCGGGTGAATAAATGGCTATGTTGCAATGAGAGAAGAGGCCTGGAAAGGGTGCACGGAGGTAGAGGGATAGGAGTGAGGAACGCTGAGGGAGAGAGGGTTCTGGACCTGGCTACAGCCCACGATCTGGCAATCTGCAGCACGTTCTTCGCGAAAAGGGAGACTCAGAAGGTAACCTACAGCAGTGGAGGGAGACAGACGGAAATCGACCATGTGCTGGTAAGAAGATCATCCCTCATGAACTGTGAACAACATTAAAGGAATTCTTCTCGAAGAAATCATGATCCTACCTCACCCATAATTCACTGGCTATTGTGTACGATAAGAACGAAAAGAGCAGAAAGACTGCATTTGTTTTGATCAAAAATTCGAAAAATAGGACGGTACTAAGCGTTCAGGACATCGTCGAACATCTTTAGCACATGCTAGCGACACTTGGTTCTCGGAGTGCCGCCAATATAAACACTTTCTGGGCTTTCACCCTCATACCATCCCCATAACCTTTTAACCTGGGGTGCTCATACTGATTGCCAAAAAAACCAAGTTCTGAGCTCTGAAGAGGCACAGAGCCGATCGTGGACGGCCATGGTGAGACCATCGAAAGAGTGGAGGACTTCCGCTACCTTGGGAGCGATCTGGCAGCCGACGGTAGTGTGGATCAGGCAGTGAAGGCTCGGGTCAACGCTGCATGGATGAAATGGAGGGAGTCCACTGGAATCCTCTGCGATCGAAGGTGCTCCAGAACGCTCAAAGGGAAGGTGTACCGGACAGTGGTAAGGCCTGCGATGCTATACGGCAGCGAGTGCTGGCCCCTGAACAAGAATCACGAAAGGCAGCTTCACTCTGCTGAAATGAGGATGCTGAGACTGGGCAGCAGGGTCAAGCGTGCTTTGAGGAATCCTCGACAGATGGACGGGGGGGGTCGGGCGATCGCATGAATCCCAGAAGGATTTCCAATAACATTCTATTCCGCTCACATAAAATTTTCGTGCTTTAACTAGTGATTCTAGCTACTCACTGATTTACTACGAAAATTTTAGA
>MU868623.1:10387-22407 GCA_036418205.1 Ostertagia ostertagi
TGTAGAACGTTCTAACAATTTTTCTAGCACGAATGATATCGGTGCTAGAAAAATGTTAGAAGCGTTTTACATCCGTGTGCGAAATCCAAAGCTGAACAACCGAAATGAGTGCATGGCCGTTACGAAGTGAATTCCTGCCTTTCATTCCATTATGCGAATTGTGAGATCACCACCCACCGCACGTATTACGTTTGAGTGAGCGGTGCCTCATTTTTCGTCAGCTGTTCGCAGAGCCAAGTGGGGATCCAGTACTGGTGGAAACGTAGGAGGTTGGTTTTAGCTGGAATCTTAGCTTGATTTGTAATTACTGAGAGAGATATTGTAATTGTAACAACTGGCAATATTGGGGTGTAAGTGGATAGACTACAAGCTAGAGCTCCGAACTAATTTTAGGTCTTGATAACGACGATTTGTTCGAAACGTCGACCAATAAAGATTCCACCATAACAAACCTGGAAGGCAAAACAGAAGCAAGACACAATCGGAATGCCCAGGTTTCAAGAAGACCGGACATGGACCATTCTACTGATACTTGTCTTCTATTGCAAGATCATCCGTCACATTACAGGCTTATTCGTCCTGGAACAGTTAGTGAAGCAGCCTGGGGCAGGTAATTAGCCACTGTGTGCAGCTCACACAACAGCAGATTTCCAAAAGACACATTTGCGGATTCATTTAAGCTGGTGAACTTTCATCCATGAACCAAAATCAGACGAAATCGAGCAGAATCACCAACAGAATCTGCATTTTGTGTAAGCTCCTCGAGGCCACCCAGGTTTACATCTTTGGTGAGAAATCAAACACCTGTTTCGGATGCAGCGTCGTTGGCTGAGCTCTAGTCCCATTCCTGCACCATCTGGAACATGAGACCTGAAGCCAGGGTTGGGGTCCACGTCTACGAATTACTCAGCTCACAGATTTCCCAATTTTATTTTCGCTTGCTTGTCCATTTTGTACTACATAATAAACACCGGTTTAGATAAACACCGCTCGCTACCGCGCGCATGTCAAAGTAGGCTTCAATAGGAGTACGTAGCCGGGCTTTTGTATTAAGCAGCATGCTTACCTTTGATGGAACTTTTTATTTCAACGAGAGGTTACTTTTATATTAGGTTGGAACAGTTGAAAATGTCGCTTCCGTTTGTGCCTTTGTTTCTCAGCTTAAACACAATCTCTTAGGATGGGAGACCATTCATTCGAAAGAGCGATTCAGCACGCATATTGCGAAATCTTAGGCGCCACTGAGCGGATGTTCTTCGAGCCAAAACTTTTGCTCGAAGATGACTGATCAGAAATCATCGTCTGAGCGTATATATTCAAGCAACGAAAAACGGCCAACGAATCCCACTCATTGTGTGCAAAACATTGAGCAGTAACACTTAGTCTCTGATGCAGCTATGGTTTCAGCTCTTCCAAGACTGAGGTAAAGGACCTGGCGACGAAGGTCGTGGATTTTGACCTCTAGCTCTAGATGACGGAGAAATAAAGAAAGCCAACGAATTGAGTCCTCGACAAACCGCACAAAACTTGCATGGAGATTCAGTTGTGTCAACAGAAAAATTTAAAGTTCCTACGTGCGACTGTTAAGGCCTTTCAGGATAGAAAATGGGTTCGGCCTATTCTGAGCGACGCGAGCAAGCAGTACTGGTTGCCAATACTGGAACTTCGCTCCATAAAGGAGGAAAAAGGTTTTTGACTTGATCGCATTTTACAGGCACGGATAGCCGAGTGGTTAGGAGGGTAGACTCATGTCTGCACGTCATGTTAGGCTCTAAACCATGACTTATGTCGTAACTTTCGTCCGACTCTAGTCAAAAGGGGGTTTCTAGTCGCGCTCTACGCTGGGTCCCGGCGTGATCTCTATCGACGTTTCCGGAAACCCGCCAAGGATCGCCGTAGCTCCGCCTACCGCGTATTCCTACGAGCAGTTGGCCTATTCTACTGCACTCCGGATTGACCGCGTATTCGGTCTGACTCTTCTTCACCGTAGCCGCTTAGCGGCAGCCTTCCTGTTCGTCTGCGTGTATCGCCTGTGGTCTGTTATTATCTCTGCCGTACGTGGGCACGATGCACACCGCTCTCACCGCACATGAGCAACGGATGTCTACGATCGCCGCACGCCTCAGAGGGCCACAGGTAACCGCGTAGTGTCCACCGGGGTGGGTCTCCCTAATTCGATGTGACTTACCAATGCACACCTTTACCCACTTTTTGGCCCAGTTTCGAGGTCGTTTTGTCACTGAATTGAAAATCTCGGTCGTCAGTACACTTCATTTCGACGCACGCCACGCCCACTGTGGGCGGGGCTCCGCTTAGCTGATGTGTGTTTTGTACTTCGTGAGACCTTGCCCACCCATCCCACACTTGACCCGGTCCCTCCAGGCGGATCCCGAGGAGCTAGGGAATTTCGTGACAGACATACAGAACGACAGACAGACGACAGACGAAGCGCTTTATAGTAAGTAGGATATATTGTGGAGCAACGGAAAACAGCTGAGGTTCTCTCCAGTATCGAAAACGGCGTGTAGCGGGCGGTGCCTTCTCGTCTCGGTCAGTCCGATGACGTCGTACTTGATCTTCCTGGCCTGCATCATCAGATCTTCGATGTGAGCTTCGGATGCAAGCGTTCGTGCGTTGAAAGTACAGATCGCCATCTTAGTCCTTCTTCGTTTAGGCAGCCTATCCGGGCCCTGAGATTCTAGCAGCCTCTCCCGAGCGGTCCTACCCAACGCTGCCGTTGAGGCTCCCTCTGGTTCAGGGGAATGAGACCCATATAGAGGGTGGCCGAAATGTATAGAATGGGGCCGAAAAGTATAGAATGCGGCATTAAGCGCTTGCTGGCACTGAGTCGTAGAGCAAATTCGAGGAGACTACCCAAGGACAGTCCCGTGAACTGCGACTTTGTAGCGCCACACGGTATTCCCTCTTCTACCATTCAAGGCATTTCCTCTCTTAAGAAAAAGAACTTCTTCGCAACCTTCACCTGCAGAGGCAGTTATTTCCATTAGGTGAGAGCAAGGTCTAAAGATATGACGCTTAGCCTAACAGATTTTTTCTCGAAGGACTGGACTATGTGGAGGGTATGTTGTTTTGGATCGTGGAACATTCTATTCAACGAAAGTTTATTCCCCGGAGAAGTTGGGCTCCCTGTTACACTTTTAAATCGATCAAAGCCGTTCTGGACGAGCATTTCTCCAGCCAGTGGAGCAAGGATTTGTGACCTTTCCCTTCAGACATTTAACCCGATGGACTTCTCTATGTGAGGATGTTGTAGAGCAAGATCCTCAGAAGACTTCTACAGCTCGGTGGGTGCTCTGAAGTTAGCGCTTCAGAAGAGGTGGGACGACATCGCCGTTGGCTACCTGCGGCGCACTGCTGATTTTGTCGTTGGACGTCAGAAGGCCTCTGTCAAAGCAGAATCGTCAAATTCAAAGCACCTTTGTCCTGAGTTATCACATAGCTCAACTCTATTTCTCTGTGAAGTTCGTTTGTTGATGGAGTCTCCTTCTTGAATTTTGCACCCAAAAACAAGGCGTCCTATACCTTTCATCCACGCTGTATATATATTGCTGTTTTTAGCATGTCTACTATTATAGAAGACCTTGTAGCCCCCACTACCTTTTCAGCATATCTATTGCTATGCTGACAACGTATTGGGGGGGGGGGTAGAACAGACCTTCAGGTAATTAGCCACACTATCCCGGAGAAGACCCTCAGTGAAAGAGCGTTAGCCCTAGGTATGCAAAATTGGACTCAGTGGAAAGGGACGTTTCGTCTACTGTTATTGAAGACCTTGATTCCGTTGTGCTTATGTTTCCGTCTTCTTGAAGTCGAGCCTGAGTACATGGTCCTTGAGCTGTCTCATCCAGTGTTTGATACATCGCGTAATTTCCGTTTGACCGATTAGTAACATATCATAAGCATACCCAAGCGTCAACGGCGGCTTCATTTATAATTTTTCTCGAGCATAGTCCCTCCGTAGAATGAAGGAGTGCCGATCCCTGAAACTCTTAACTGTGACCGGGGACTATGGGGTCACCTGAAGATGTTCGAGTGGCAGTCAAGGAATTGAGATAGGTCAACCGCACAGTTCAGGCTAGTGCTTCTGGTATTTCCCAGTACTGGGAGCACTCGTTAGAGCTGTGCAGATACTATCTCAAGAAGCCTCCCATACAAAGTTGACACCATTTGGTCAAAGGCTTTCTCCAGATCCTAAAAGCCCATAAGCAGTGGTCTAGGGGGGGACTAAGCCTGGCATCCGAAACTCGTTCAAAAATCTTCAGAGTGTGGCCCATCAGGCGAACGCGGCGATAGTAGGAGCAGTTGGAAATTTCACTTTTCTTCTTGCGGATGGGCACAATGAGTTTTTCTTACCACTTTGTCGGATTCACACCCTTGCCATTGCACTTGTTGAAGAGCTGGGTCAGGAAACGACAAGCTCTAAGTTGTTTCCAGGCTTCTACAAGGAGGTCATCAAGACTTGTGGCTCTAAATTTTTTCATCTTCTTTAGAATTTCGTCACATTTTGCTTGAAGATGCACGCTATAGGCCCATGAATCTGCCGCCTGTGGTGGTGGGTGTGGTAGCCCGACGCTGCAGATTTCATGTGCTCTTGATAGCGTTGTTCGATTTTGTAGGATTCGTGCCGGAGTACCCATTTTCTTCTTGGGTGGAAGTCGTGGTATTTTTGGAATTCTGCGTTACACATGGGCGTCCTCCATGGAAATGGTAGGCCCGTTCTCACCCTCCTCAATGGTCGGTTTTGCGATCAATATATCCGTCTTGTCTTGGATAGCTTTTGCAATGATTCTCTTGGTTTCCCCTTCTTTCCCTCCGCCACATAGTACCTCTCTCTGGTTTTTACCGTGGAGATGAGGTGACGGATCATGCACGCGTGCTTGTTGGATTGCATCGCAGTTGCTACGTCACTGCTCCAAAACAATGCTGCTCCATCCGGTGCACTCTTAAATCCCCTTTTGTAGGCTCTGACTTGTCAAGTGAGCTATTTCAATTCTCTTCGGAGTTCGGAGATGGCTCAGCAAATCCTCTTCTTTATGAGGTGTCTGTCAGCAGGTCCTAGATCGGCATTTTTGTTCTATCATAGCAACTTTCAGTCGATTCTCAGTTGTTTGTAGTGCCGCTAGAAAACTTTAGGACGGATTCTTATAGATCTCGACGAGCTGAGTTCAAGGCTGTTTTCAGATTTTGAAAATCTTAATTTTAAACCGATTTATAACGAAAAAACGAAAAAAACGCGAAATCGTCTTTGGCGCCAATTGGCGCCAAATGACACCAGCATCAAAAATGAATGTCATATTCGTAATCAGGGCATCGAATTACCCCAATAGACAAAGTTTCGACGAAAAATGAAACTTTGAGATTTTGGGGCAGTAATCGTGGGATAGCCCAATCGGCAATAGGGGAAGGCTGAAAACGGTGAAAAACCAAAGTTTCAACTGGGGAAGTAATGCATATCATTCGATAGCATTTTTCACGGGGAATCTAACGGGGCACATTTCAGGTCTGCGAGTTCATCTGGAAATGCAAAAAATCTGATCTTTCCACAAGGGCATGACGAGGAGGCATGTTTCACAGCCACAGCACGGCGGAAGCGCTCGTCTACAAGCAAGTATGTCATCTTATTTCTACACACAAGTAAGCGTACTCTACAACAGTGAAGAATTTCCCCGCTACCTCCTCAGATTTCGGAAAAACCTTCGCTCAAACATTGGAAAATTTCACCAAATAGGCTAACTGTCCTGCTAAAAAATGATCTATCCTTTCACAATACAATGGACGATGTTGAATACGCGGCGCGTTCTGGAGCAACTACTGAGACCCATCTCTCTGAAGAAAGATCATGATGCATAAGCGGGATTATATGCGCACCACATTCAAACAATTTTTTCTCGAGCCAAAGCTCGAGTGCATGGCGCAATCTGAAGTAGGGCTTTCCAAAAGTTTAAAAGCATATTCTTAGAACTCGACGAGCTGAGTTCAACGCTTTTTTCAGATTTGAAAATCTCAATTTTGAACCGAGTTATAACGAATTCACGAAATTAACGAGGATTCGCGTTATTCGCGTGAATTTTCGATTTCAAACGGCGAGTACTGTACAAAATCGAACAACGCTATCAAGAGCACATGAAATCTGCAGCGTCGGGCTACCACACCCACCACCACAGGCGGCAGATTCATGGGCCTATAGCGTGCATCTTCAAGCAAAATGTGACGAAACTTCTGAAGAAGATGAAAAAATTTAGAGCCACAAGTCTTGATGACCTCCTTGTAGAAGCCTGGAAACAACTTAGAGCTTGTCGTTTCCTGACCCAGCTCTTCAACAAGTGCAATGGCAAGGGTGTGAATCCGACAAAGTGGTAAGAAAAACTCATTGTGCCCATCCGCAAGAAGAAAAGTGAAATTTCCAACTGCTCCTACTATCGCCGCGTTCGCCTGATGTGCCACACTCTGAAGATTTTTGAACGAGTTTTGGACGCCAGGCTTAGAGAGATAGTTAACATCAGTCGGATGCAGTGTGGTCTTTCTATAAGAACGGAACCACCGATGCCATTCACTTAGCTCGGCGCATGATCGAAAACGCGAAGGAATAGAGTAGACCACTGCTTATGGGCTTTTAGGATCTGGAGAAAGCCTTTGACCAAATGGTGTCAACTTTGTATGGGAGGCTTCTTGAGATAGTATCTGCACAGCTCTAACGAGTGCTCCCAGTACTGGGAAATACCAGAAGCACTAGCCTGAACTGTGCGGTTGACCTATCTCAATTCCTTAACTGCCACAGAAGTTCATCGGGTTAAATGTCTGAATGGAAAAAGGTCACAAATCCTTGCTCCACTGGCTGGAGAAATGCTCGTCCAGAACGGCTTTGATCGATTTAAAAGTGTAACAGGGAGCCCAACTTCTCCGGGGAATAAACTTTCGTTGAATAGAATGTTCCACGATCCAAAACAACATGCCCTCCACATTTCCTTTGCGAAACCTAGAAGTTAATTCCCACATTTTCTGTAGATAAACTAAGAGAGACTAAGACGAGATAGACATCCAGGAGCTTTCACTCCTGGATGTCACCCTGTCACAGACCTTCGATAAAGATCCTATCAGTCCTTCGAGAAAAAAATCTGTTAGGCTAAGCGTCATATCTTTAGACCTTGCTCTCACCTAATGGAAATAACTGCCTCTGCAGGTGAAGGTTGCGAAGAAGTTCTTTTCTTGAAGAGAACGTGAAGGTTGCGAAGAAGTTCTCTTCCTAAAGAGAGGAAATGTCTTGAATGGTAGAAGGGGGAATACCGAGTGGCGCTACAAAGTCGCAGTTCAGGGATCTGTCCTTGGACATTCTCTTGATTACGAATCAATGTGAAGAAAACTTCCCAGCGTGAGTTCAGATGAACTTTGGACCAAACAGTTTATGGTGCTTCTTACATAGCTTCAAAGCTTTCGAAGCTTCCGAAACACTCTGAAAATACTCCACGGCTCAGTGCCAGCGAAGCGGTCAAAGCCGCGTTCTATACTTTTGGGCCACCCTGTATATGGGCCTCATTCCCCTAAAGCCTGAGGGAGCCCCATACCGGCAGCGTTGGGTAGGACCGCTCGGGAGAGGCTGCTAGAATCTCAGGGCCCGGATAGGCTGCCTAAACGAAGGACTAAGATGGCGATCTGTACTTTCAACGCACGAACGCTTGCATCCGAAGCTCACATCGAAGATCTGATGATGCAGGCCAGGAAGATCAAGTACGACGTCATCGGACTGACCGAGACGAGAAGGCACCGCCCGCTACACGCCGTTTTCGATACTGGAGAAGAACTGTTCCTTGGAACATGCGACAGCAGAGGCGTTGGCGGTGTGGGTGTCCTCGTCAACACGCACTTGGCCATAAACATCGATTCGTACGAAAGCCTTACGACCCGAATCGGACGTTTGAGATTGAGAAGATGTGGTTCAACTCCTGCTTTGACAATCTTCGTCGCCTACGCACCAACATCGAGCTACGACGAGGAGGAACACGAGGTTTCCTTTTGTAATTGGAGAACTCCTACGCGGAAAAGTTTATCGTCGGCGACTGCAAGGCTGAGCTGTTCAAGGGGAGCGACTAAAAAACTTCGCGGTTCTTCGCGGGATGGAATGAGCAGGGTGAGAGACTGTCGGAGTTTATCATGTCGACCAACACCATCCATGGTAACTCACAGTTCCAAAGCCCTCTCACCTTCGTTGGACTTGGGAGTCACCTGATGGACAGTTCCATAACGAGATAGACCACATCATCTTCAATCGAAGGTTTTGCCTGACCGACGTCGCTGTTGTTCCACACTTTCCTCGTCAGATTATGGGAGGATTTCGTATCGAAAACATCGACGAGGAGTACTATCGGCTCGTTGAACATCTTCACGATTGTGGCAGGAAGGCAGAGAGTTTGAAAGTCACCAAGGGACGTCTGTCTCCGGAAACTCTCGAACTGATACGCCAGCGTGGAGCCGCACGAGCTGCAGGCAATCACCGACTCACGTCCGAGCTTGCGAAAGGAAGATCTCAAGGAGCGAAGAGCAGCAGTATTAGCTGAAGCAGCAGAGGCTGGGAGGAGCATCCGCAATGCCCGCCGAAGCTTTGCCAGCTACAAGACCAAGATGACCTGCCTCCGACGTCCGGATGGAACAGTTACTGCATCCCGAAGGGCAATGGAGAAAGTCATCCACGACTTCTACTCGGATCTCTTCGATAGCCATGTCCATCTGCCTACTTATCAACTGCAACAGGATGGATACGTCGTCCCCTCAGTTCTCTCTTCCGAAGTCCGACACGCCATCAAGTCGGTGAAGAATCGTACAGCACCCGGTCTCGACAGGGTCAAACCGGAACATCTGAAGAATGCGCCGCCAGTCATCATCAAAACTCTGGCTCGACTCTTCGCGCGTTACCTGAATGCAATGTACCCACTAACCAGGAAAGGCATTCAACTTCCCATGGAACTTTGAGATGAGACCCAGATATATCGATAGAGCTTCAAACGCTGATTACAAATATGGAAACTAAAACTGCAAAATGAACCTGCCAAGGAAGTTGTGAGCAGTCAAAGTTGGCTGGAAGTAAAGCATTACACTAGCCTCCGGGCTTTCAGAGTCGCCGCGGAGCAGTGGTGGTGCCCTCGCTATTCACCCTGGAGGTCATAAGCTCTCCTCCCGTCGGAGCGCAAATTCCGAGAGCACTACCACTACTCCACGGCGACTTTGAAAGCCCGGAGGCTAGTGTAATGCTTTACTTCCAGCCAACTTTGACTGCTCACAACTTCCTTGGCAGGTTCATTTTGCAGTTTTAGTTTCCATATTTGTAATCAGCGTTTGAAGCTCTATCGATATATCTGGGTCTCATCTCAAAGTTCCATGGGAAGTTGAATGCCTTTCCTGGTAAGTAGAAAACCAGCACGACTGTGCTTCGATTGTGCCATTGTCCCAGGAGATATCCACCTTTTTTGTTCTTTCTGTATATCTTCTTCTGTTTTCGCTGAAACTTCTCCCATGGGCGTTATCGAGGCTCCTGATCACGAATATGAGATCCATTTCTGAGCAGAGGCCTAAATGGCGCTATTTGGTGCCCTGAACATTTCATCAATAGTTGTAAATTTGTATGTAGTAGTTATTGGAAGCTCCGATTACGATTTGACATTCGTATTTACCACTCACACTTTTTAACGCTGCTCATAAACTCTCCCACCTATAGCGCTTGCGATTGAGCCTAGGGAAAGGGAGCGATTACGCTGTAGTGGGTAGACCAAGCACCGTGCGGCAAAAGTTGAAGTGTGTCAGATCACATAGTGAGTGGCTTACTCACTTTGGAGCCCCCACTCCAAAGGCTTAGTCCTGATTGCGATCCTATTAGTGAAAGGGCGCAGACGAGCAGGAAGCAGGCGCCAAATAGCGCTAACGGCTAGGTGGACTAGATAGACGAGGGTATGAAGATCCTTCACATAAAAAAAATTTCAAAGACCTCCTATTGTATTCACGAATTTCGTTTGACGCCAAGTGAGCATATTTGCAGCAGCCACCGCTGGTTGCCTTCGTGATGAATGGGTTTATATGCCACTGTAATAATTTATGCAAATCCTGAAAGACGAATGAAGAAAATATCCGAGCATGCGAGAAGAGATAGGAATGACGGACGGTTACTTTGGAATGGTTCGAGTGTACTCCGCTTTCTTTTGCATACAGCGGATGCAATTTTTTCTCAGGTATTCTTTTAGACATAATCCCTGTTCTGGAAGAGTACACTTACCAGTGCATAATAATGACAAATATTATATCCTTCCTTGAGAGCACAATAACATTGGATAGTGTGATAATCAGTTCTTTTCCTTAGTATATGATGGGAAAAAAGTTGCTTGCATTCCAATTGCTAAAAATGATTCCACTTCACTACCTATGCAACGATTTTTACGCCGATTTTTTCAACGAAGCGTTATTTTCCTTCTCCGGGTTCTTATCGGGTACGACTGTGGGTCGGCACTACTGTTGTAGTTCGAGAACTGGAGGCGTGCATAAAGCGATTAGAAGTACAGGCTGAAAAAATTCTTAACAAGCCCGCTATCTGTACAGTTTCGTTTTTTTACTAGACGTTACCAACCCTACTGAACAAGGAGAAGAATTAGAAGAAGGAGTGAGGAGAAGTGTTACTACCACGACTTTAAGAAAGAAGAAGTGCGATTTGGTTCTGCAAAGAATGTTCAAAGAGGAGTGGAAAGAAATGATCTAATCTGGATTCCAGGCGATACTGGTTTTCGATTCCTGTCTCTGAAGCGACATATTTTAACCAGTTTTGCTCCGCCCGCTATCGCGCGCATCACACGGCAGGCTTTAGCGAAACTGGAGGACCCATGGAATATCAGCATGAGGTACTCCATTAACCACCTCACTATTGAATGTGTTAGACCTTTCCCAGTTTCGCTGAAGTCCATCGAGAATACGCGTGATAACGTCTGGAGCTGAACTGGTATTTATCTCACAACTGTAAACATCCAGCATTCTTCTTGAATTCAGATAATTTAGCGGTGAATAGGATTGCTGTCAGTCTCAAAATGAAAATGAAATATGCCTATTTACATAAGTGAGGAGCTAAGGCTTATCATTTATTTACATTCACCATTATTTAGAACCCCGAAAGGATTAGCGGTTTAATGAGTTTGGGCTTTCTTGATAGAAATGAAAGTTATCATTTGCTGAAGACTTGATTGAGTTTATGCAATCGACTGCTATTAAGTAAGCTGGTCATACAATGATACAATGTGCACGTACCACTACAAATAGAATTTGTAAGTAGGGACGCTCTAGTGTCAGCGCAACGGACGACGACTTTTGCGTTCTGACGCGCCTTATCAGCCTTTATCAGTTGTAACCACTTTCCATCACCCACCAACAATGTCCCCGTCCCACCCCACATAACACTTGTAAGTATGGACGCTCTGGTGTCAACGCGAGCCAGGTAACGGAATCGACGACTTTTGCGTTCTGACGCGCCTTATCAGCCCTTATCAGTTGTTATCACTTTCATCACCCACCAACAATGTCCCGTCCCACCCCACATAACACTTGTAAGTATGGTTGCTCTGGTGTCAACGCGAGCTGGGTAACGGAATCGACGACTTTTGCGTTCTGACGCCCTTATCAGCCCTTATCAGTTGCTATCGCTTTCATTCATGTACCACCAATGTCCCGGGACCACCCCACATAACACTTGTAAGTATAGACGCTCTAGTACCAATATGAACGACAAAACGAAATTGGCGATGCTCGCTTTCTAGCCCCTCTTATCAGCTATTATCAGTCGTTATCAGTTCCTATCACGTACCACTTGTGTCCCCATCCCACCCCCTATAACATATGTAAGAACCACTGCGCTATCGTTACTGTGACTCGAGCTATGAATTTCCGGTCAAACACACACACACACAACAGACACACGCTAGCCGCTTATATATAGTAGGATGTTTGTTCATTCAACTTCCTCTTCAATATTGAGC